>JAUTBT010070687.1:0-32251 GCA_032361225.1 Lepetodrilus schrolli
ATATTGTGAATACAATAGAATCAAGAATACAGTGGTGAAAGATTAAAACTTATGATATAAACCAATTTCTTTTAAAACGATATGATTAGAAGCTCAGGAACCTGGGTGAAGAGATGTTTGAGGTCTGGCGAGGAGCAAGATGTGCTTGACCGTGGAAGTATTGTGTACTGTTGTTCTTACTACTGATGATCTCATTCATTCACAGAACAGTTTTATCTCTTGCCATATTATCTGAAAATCTACCACAGCAAGGTGATCTCCACAAGACCAGACAATTGGAACTTCCCCCACCAATAGAACAGGACCAAATTTGGATTCCTAATAGGGTCATACCATATTTACATGCTTGAACGAACTGCTGAAATGAGATATTGTCAGGTCATAGACAGCGGTGAATATAATGATGAAATACTACTGGATATATCACAGTCAATCATGTTGCAACATTGTGGAGAAGAACACGTCATTGATAACAGTAGACCATGACACAGTCTGGACGATAACACTGAATAGCTTCTGTCTAGCAAATAAAACACATTCCAATTCCCATGTTTGGTTAGATAAAACAGAATAATCTCCAACATCTTTGGCAAATTGGTCTGTGAGTAATCTTAAATCTGCTGTTATATAGAACATGCTATGGTTGGTCAATAGCTTGTCTGCAACCATACATACCTTGCTGATATATAAAAGTAGTTATCAACACATATTGTAAGAAAAGTTGGAGGATTCAATGAAGTAAATACATGTATTACTAGTTGTCAGGGTAATATTAGCAACAAATAACTATAATACCTCAGGACAAATCAGTAGGTGTTCATTACTCCAAATTGGTGTAATTGATTACCATAACCTTTGACCTATATACCCCCCAAAAAGTGAATTGTTATTTGGGACAAATCTTCTTACAATAATTAAGATTTATCTACAAAATGACACCAACTTTGATACATAAACATAAACATCCACAATAATAGAATTTATTACAAAAACTAATAGACAAATAATTCAGAAGATTTTCTCCAATTACTATGGAGGACTGGAAATATTGATCTATTTAATCAGGTTTTATGATGTCAATGAAATAGCATCTTATTACAACATAGTGTACATTGATAAATTAGCAAAAGAATCAACCTAAATTTGTGGATTGATTATGTTTCAGTCAGAGTAAAAATACATTGGAATCCTCTGATTTCCTAGCACTACTGACAATTCAAATAGTGTAGCATATTGACCCCACTTAGGAAATCAATATAGTATTGGCTGAATTTGGTAGCATTAGGAACGCACTACGAGTCAATGTTTACCTAATTTTAACTGTGGAAAATTGTGAAATATTCACAACTACTCTACACATTCTAGTAGAACATTGTTTTGTGGTGTTATTTGTAAATAATAGTATCCTGAACTTTGATCAGAAAATAACTGAAATAGTGTCTAATAATTCTATTCTCAATTTCAATTAAACAAATTCTTAAATAAAATTCTTATCGATGTTTATATATTTAAAAAGAAATTGCCCAGCGCAGTTTTTCTGTTGCAGAGGAGGTTCTGCCAAAATATTTTTTAAAACATAATTCATTTATAATAAAATAATGTCTGCAGTCTTTGACAAAGACAGTAATCCAGCATGTCAAAGTCAATAACTTGAGAATCTTAAAAACGATATTTGCATCGATGTAATAGAATTAATCACAACCATAATCTGGTCATTGACATCATAAAATGGCACATTTTTTGTGGGGCACGCACATAGCTTTATCTCTGAACACTGCATGTCCATGCAAACAATACATCAAACAGGTCTGCTTATTCAGTAACTCTGAATGCTCCATCATCCATCCGAAATGTCCATTTGATAATCATTTCATTCAATCAGTAGCACTTTTAAAGTCACATAGGACAGAAAGTAGAGAATTGTAAATGACACCATGACAAAACTAGGAGGGTTTGCTGTCTGACACTGCCATTCTATAGACCTCGGCCTCCTACAAATTGGTCATTAGAATATTTTGACCGATTGAAATGGAGTGTATCCTTGAAACAGTGAGAAAATCAATGTATTAATATTACAGTGTCATAACTATATAAGGAGATCTATGTTACCAATGGTTACAGTAATAATAATAATAATAATAATAATAATAATAATAATACCAATAGTCCTTTTGTATCACACATACCTCCATGCACAATGCATGCTCGTATCGCACAGTCATGTGATGAACTAGTCCAAATAAGCGAGTCTGAATAGATGGGTTTTGAGTTTAGATTTAAATGTCACAAAACTGGGACTGTCACAGAGTTCTTGCGGGAGATTATTCCAGATTGAAGGAACAACAAAAGAAAATGACCGATTAATGCAGTTATATTTATATTTTTGACAGATTAACTTAAATATATAAGGAGGTAAGAAAATATATTTCAGTTACTCTGTAAAACATATAGATATAACTGTATATTGTCAGAAATTTGCAATCAATTTCTAAATGAATCATAACAAGGTATTAAAAATTATATTTCCTGAAAATAATTGGCAATTAATAAATTATTTGATTTTAGTTTGACATTTACTGTAACCATTGGTAACATATGTAAGCACAAATTTCACAATTAGCAG
Organism: Lepetodrilus schrolli; assembly: GCA_032361225.1. Taxonomy (NCBI): domain Eukaryota; kingdom Metazoa; phylum Mollusca; class Gastropoda; order Lepetellida; family Lepetodrilidae; genus Lepetodrilus; species Lepetodrilus schrolli. The sequence goes on from JAUTBT010070687.1 coordinate 2,624, forward strand.
ATAAATCCACAACTTAGGACAAAATTAAACCTTCTTTCTATACTAAATATCAAGGTATCCTGGCTAGGTCTTTACATGCTGACAGTGACATTATAAAATAGAAACATCTAAACCTGTGATGTGTGGGTAGGAACAAAACATGATTAATAAGACTAATAAGATTAATAATCCAAACTCCAGGACAAAGAAAAAGGTAAAAAAGTCTTAGATTAAAATTGACTAATCAGTGGCAGTTAATAGATACTTGTGAATTCAATTTGTTAATGTTCGCCAACTGAGTAGTCTGTTGGAAAGTAGTGCATACATTAAAAGTGGCTTTGTGGTTGTAAAACAACAGGTATGTGTCTACCTCAAGCTAATTCTAACATTCTAAATAATACATTGTACTTTGATTGAAGAATGACAAAAACATATGTACTTTACTGAAGAATTACAAAAACAGCTTCTACATAAGAGTTAGTACTCTTGCACCTAAAACCACAGTCGAAAATAATGCCAATAGGCAAATAGAATATCCTCTCTACTTAACATAGAAACTATCACAGACCATGTCTCCCCCTATCATAGAAATCATATCTCTTTCTATCCAACAAACCCTGTCTCTCCCTATCATAGAAATCATCTCTACCTATCAAACACACCAAGTATCTCCCTATCATAGAAATCATGAATCTTATATCATAGAAAACCTGTCTATTTCAATTGATTGGATCTAAAAATAAATATATATGACGAAAACTAAAGAAAATCCCGAGCTAATCCAGGATGGCACATAGATCTCTCAGTCTATTTCTCTATTTTCTTTGCTAGTCACTGGCTACTAATGATAGTGTCCCAAGACACTGGTTCCAAGCCTCCTGCTATAGATACTCTCCAAGAATCACCTAAAGGGAGACAAACTGGCTTTGATGACAGTCTACACAATAAAAAGCAGTGTGATAGGAATTTCAAAACCACATTCACTTGCAGGGTTATGTCAACATATCATAGACAAGACGATAGCTTAGGACTCTTTCATGGTCAGGCTTAGAAATTTACAGAAAAGTAGTCAGGTTTTTTAAATAATGGCATTCTGAATATCAATCAGGTCAGAGGGCAATATTCCTAAACTTGTTCTATAATTCTCTGAATGTGTCGGAATGATCAAATATGTCCATTACATCAGTTATGAAGGAAAATAATATCAATTGAAGGTACTAATATATTGTAATAGCTACATTGGACACCATACAATACTGATAAATATTTATTCGGTATTAAATAGTATGTATCTTTTTATTTTATTTAATGACATTTATATTACTTCACTTTAAAGTACATTATTAAAAAGAATCAAATACATACATTAATCAATACATAAATTAATGAAAACCTGCAAAATGATAAAAGTGAAAATTATTTTTAATAAATCATCAATAATATATATTATAAGGTTAACATAATAGCATCAATCTAATTATAATTGAGTACAAGTCATAAAGTAATTTGAACCCAAACCAAATTTCATTAACACAAAATGCTACAGTTTACGATGCAATTGCGTTTGTTCTTACAAGTAGTATAGCGAGAGTACCTGCTGAATCTGTTAATGATAAGAAGCTTATTGTGGGATGATAGATTGGGATGAACTAGTGAAAGAACTACTTTATTGCTGAACATCCAGCCCCATTCCAAGCTAGACACATCTGGAAGTTATCAAATATATATATAGACACTTGATCGCATTTCATTAACCAGAATTGATAAAGTAATTTGCGAAATGCGAACATGAAACAGTGAAATGTAATCAGTGTAGCTGGGGCGCCCGCCATGTCTATGAGATGCACTTGTTTTGAGGTGTGCTGCAATTAACCAGGAAAATAACATAGGTTATAACTGGCTGTGCTGTCATTAACAGTGTAATGATTAACAGGTGGGTGGATATTTGTATTATCACATACGTTCAATAACATAATTTACCATACGACATGAAAAGAATTTACTGTAAGGTATTAAGTAGTCCATTATGCCTGTGACTGACAGTTCATGAGAAAGAAAAAAGTAATCTTAGTTCTTATCAAATTATGTTGTAACATACAGCATGTGTGAATGCCAAGACTGGCACCAATCATACCAGAGTACATTCCCATTTTACATCTAAGCTAGAGATTTTACTTTGATGGAAACTTCACCCATTCTTTATGTATTCTACACTGGTTATTGCATGTAGAAAATTTGATCATATATCTCTACCAGCATGGCATTTAGATTACATCACATCCTACTGGGTACCCATTTCCTGCATGGATGAACAGTGGAACCTTTTTTAACTTAGTAATCACAAGCTTTTTTCAACCGGTACTTCGGAGTAGCACAGAAATAAAACCCCAAAACTGAGCCTTACGTATTAAAAACCAAAATCTGGCACTCCATGTGTGTACTACCTGGACCCGGTCTGAGTGACCGGTTGCCACAGCAACTAGATAGAGTTGGTATGTGTACAACATTTTATCTTCAACGCACTATGTATACAAACCTTGAAAAATCATGAAGTCTCTGAAGCTCACATAAAATATTCTTTTCATGTTCCAGAAAATTGATGTTTGTAAATTGAATAGGATGTACTTATTCTCAGCTAAAAAAGGCTGAGACAGTTATACAGATATCACCCATAATAAACAATCTATCAGAAAGCAGGTAACATGAACATTTAATAATATAAAGTAATAAACACCACACTCTGAGAAAGGAACATCTCTTGACCTAAAATACAGTAGCTCCGCGTTAGCATTGGAAATATGTCCATTTCTAAATAAATATCGTAGTATTGTAGAGTCGTATGTCATAGTATTGTAGAGTGCTTGACTTGTACTTTTCAAACAGCCATTAAATCCACATCCTAAAATATATTGACATTAGTCAGGATCGAACTCACTCTTTCTGATTCTGAATCCTGTGATCTACTGCCTGAGCTATGCAGGCTACGAGAACACTAACACAAATTCATCTCGTCTCTTGAAAAAGTGAGCACCACCCATTAACTACACATGCTCAATAGTGTGTTCATACAAAGGCATACTGTGCATGAGATCAGCCATTGTACGAGGTGCACATGAACAAATTATTGAGAATAGAGGCTCCCTATGACACACCGAAAATTTCCAATATTCATTTTGGTAAACTATCTATTTTAGTCATTTTTGGTCACTAGGGATACAACACAAACTAAGGATGAATGCAATTTTATTATTATATTTTGATTCACTGTATTTTAAGTCCATTACTGAGCGGGAATGTGACTTGGGACTACAGCCAACGACCCCTCGTTTCCATTACCTCCCAGATACTCAGCCTTTCTCATATACTTCTGTTCCTCTTTACCCGAGCTGGCACCAGATTATGAAATGTTTTTAGTATGATTCCATACTCAACTCAAAGTAATTCACAAATCCTCATATAAAATTTGAGCTTGAGCATGAAATTGTACTCAACCAGTTTCATAATCTCGGAGGCCATTACCTGTTAACAATCATCATTCAGTTTGTGCATCCACACGATTAGACAACAATGGATAGAAAGTTTAAGCACTGTTTGGAAACAGTTTAGTCTTCAGATGTCTGTTTTAGACATGCATCCTTTGGTCACAGAATCCAGAATCTTTCAAATCAATGGCAAGATTCCTAGGTATTACACGATATGTATAAATGTCCTACCTTTATCTAGACTTGGTGGAGGGCGGTACTTGAACCCAGACTGGCTCCAGTAGACTGGGATAGACCCCCGCACTTGGACAAAAGACACCAGGTGGGGAGAAAACTCAATGATCTGAAACAGAGAACAGACGATGGCTGTTACAGGTGCACATAATTGTGAACATCAAAAAAACAAATCACTAAGGCAATGGATGAACAAATCATAACTTTACAATCTGCCTCTTTGGCATAAGACAGAATTCCTGCCTAAATCTAAAATGATCCAATAGTGCGATCTATTACATAGCTGTGATTCGACCGTGACCTTCCTTCAACTGGAGCAGGAGGCAACTGGAAATGCCCTAATTAGCAGTAATGATGAGTAACGCAGTAGGTCAAAGGACGGTCAATCATGTGATTCAGTGCATTGGGATATGTCCTGAAAGCGTCTGGTTCACAGAGGATGCCAAAATACAAATAATAATTATTGTGAACAACTAACCTGTTCCGTTTCAACATAATTTGCACAAGCACCCGTTTTATCAATTCCTCTTTTCTTTGACCGAGTGCCTGAAATACAAAATAAAATCATCTAGTTGGTCAGAATCAGTGATGAAAATGATAATTTTATTACAAAAATAAGGTAATATATAACACCATGGAAACCATATAAGATTTTCAAATTGAAATACAATACAACAGCATGGAATGGATAACCCCCAACAAAATTACCTTTCTTCATTTCAAAGAATTTCTTTTTCTCCATGATAATTCATGGCCTATTTACTCCAACATTATCATAACTAGCACTATACATGTACACATACAGATTCACTGACCAGCCCTGACCATGTATACTGACCTGCCCGGTGCATGCTCCTCCTGGAGACTATGTAGATGTCATACAGATTCACTGACCAGCCCTGACCATGTATACTGCCCTGCCCTGTGCCTGCTCCTCCTGGAGACTATGTTGATGTCATACAGATTCACTGACCAGCCCTGATCATGTATACTGACCTGCCCTGTGCCTGCTCGTCCTGGAGACTATGTAGATGTCATACTCCAGAGGGTCCACTTTCTTGGTGTTACTGAAGTCCACCATGGATTCGTTGGACATCTTCGTCATGTTCTCCTCAAAATCCATCTTACACCGCTCCATCTGGATAAATCCCTGGATGATGGGGAGGATCCACGGATCTGACAGCGAGTCCTGAAACACCACAGAGCATACTGGTGATGACTGACACGGCACGGAGCATACTGGTGACGACTGACACGGCACGGAGCATACTGGTGACGACTGACATGGCACGGAGACACGGCACGGAGCATACTGGTGGCGACTGACACGGCACGGAGCATACTGGTGACGACTGACAACACTGGTGACGACTGACATGGCACGGAGCATACTGGTGACGACTGACACGACGACTGACACGGCACGGAGCATACTGGTGATGACTGACACGGCACGGAGCATACTGGTGACGACTGACACGGCACGGAGCATACTGGTGATGGCTGACACGGCACGGAGCATACTGGTGACGACTGACATGGCACGGAGCATACTGGTGACGACTGACACGGCACGGAGAATGCATTTCTGGTCTCTATACATGCAGTGAATCCATATTCTCTGTCCAGTTAATAAGAAGGACTGATTTCAAAATTTGATTAACCATCTCCATGCTGGTGGCAACAAGAGATGCCCTAAAGAACAGTGTCTGTGTCTAATCCAGCAGGGAGAAGGTTAATGCAGTCTTGTAAAAAGCACATTTTATACGGTATAGTTGTCATAATACAAATCAGTTATAGATACTAGTATAGGGCGTGCAAGTAAAATCGCACTCCTATCAACTTCCGGGGGATGGCCAACTGGTACTTTCCTTACGGTATGCTTTATATTTACATCGGACCGTCGCCAGCAAAAAAAAATGTGAAGCCATAAATAGGCTTTTTGTACGACTGAACCAGCTATGTATTGGAGGTTTATTGGCAAAGGTGGAGATCAGGGTCCCTATTCCTTTTATAACTAAATTTTGCCGAATCTTGGTTGCAAAAAGTATTTCATGATTCTACAGTCATCTAGGCTTCAATTTTGCAACCAAATAAATAAATTTTGATGATTGTTTTTTGCGGTAAGTACTCCGTATTATGTCATTCAGCGACGTGCTGTTTTGATCAGATCGGCCATTATCAATGAAACAGCTGATGGATATTTTCGTGAATAAAAGAGTGATCATTGTAAAAGCAATGATTATGTAGTTATTAGATGTAAACCTATATATATATATATATATATATGCGCATACGCAATGGTTTTGACGACATCGAGCTAGTTGAGCTATCCCCCGGAAGAAGTAATATCACCACAACTGACACGCCCTATTGGCCGTACTTCATCTGTTCATTTGTCACAAATGCCATTCACCGATTCAGTACATTGGTCTCCACACGATCTGTTAGGTATTTCCCCGTCAAAAGATGGGAATCCCTGGTTTACACCGTAGCAACCCAATTAGAGTGCGTACTAGATCTTCGGTTCCTTCCGCTTTCTGGCGGTGACCAACTCGTAACCAAATATCGTACCGCTGGAATACTTGTTTTCCTCGAGTTATTTCCCTTTATGTGCTATACGCATGGTGTACACATTTCCTCACACTGTACAAAATTTGCGTGCCCTCCATTGAATAGCTTTTGAGTAACTGTACCAAACAGGGGTTTGTAACATTACCTGCCAGGCTTTAGTACACATTCAAGACTAAAATACAATTATTGTGAAACTCGACTGTCCTAAATGCATACAATCATAGTTTGTTGACAAATTTCATGGTCAAACGTATTTTACCTGAAAATATTTAATTTGGCTACACAAGTATATTGGATAATTGACAAGGTACATGTTCATTGATTTCTTTTTATCTCCATATTAAAAACCGCGAGATATATAACATATGAATATGTTACAGAGTATCTGGGTTGTTACGAAGATCGACTAAATGATCGGCTCTGGAATCAAACAATTAGAGATATGAACCTGATGACCAATCCATTCTGCGTCGACTACTGTCTGAAACACAACTATAAACTGGCGGGAACTCAGGTGTGCAGTACGTACTGTGTGTGTGTGTGTGTGTGTGTGTGTGTGTGTGTGTGTGTGTGTGTGTGTTGTGTGTGTGTGTGTGCACACACTCATATGTGTGCGTCTGTCTGTGTGTGGGTGTGTGTGCGCGCGGGTGTGTGTTCGCGTGCATGTCTGTGTCACGAATGTGTGTGTGTGCGCGCGCGCGTGTGTGTATAAGATTAATAACTAGTTATAGTAAAGAAATATTCTTACCTAGTAATATGACAATACTTATTGCAGTCCAAGTTTATGGTTGTAATTGATTGGTTGCAATGTTGTTTCAGTATTATTACGATTGCTTCTGTGGCAACGCCATTCGATCGGGGTATGCCCTGAAGACAGAAGATAATTGCTGGGCAGGGTGTTATGGCAATGGTATCCAGATGTGTGGCGGTCCAGACCACTTGTCCGTGTACGCTACGGGACTATAATAGTCATGGAGCAACTCCGAGAACTAGGAGATTACAACGAGAAAATAGAACTAGGAGATTACAACGAGAAAAGAGAACTCATATACAGGTAGTCTATGTCACACTTTGTTCTCACCCAAATACTCCTATTCAAAATATCCCCCTAGATCAGTTAAGCAAGTATAGATTACCGGAAAACAGATGGTAAAATATTTCAGCGGCTTCTTTCATATGAGTATAATACAAATCAATATTATTTTATATTTAAACTATTTACTTTCACAATCTGAGACAATGGATAGTCTAGTGTGGATGTGGATAGTCTAGTCTCGATGTTGTTTGAAACCGGTCTCCGTGGGACGGTCTACGGAAACGGGCAACGTTAATGGGGATTAATTAAGAAATGCCAGTTCATACGGCATATATTTCAAAGACGTCATGCAAAGTGTCCCGGCCCTCGTAACATCATCGTTTTTGTTAAGCCGGTTTCAGGTCGCTTTATGCTGAGTTCACACGAGGGCTTTAACCCGTCTTAAAACTGTCTTAAGGCATTAAAACGAATAAACGGTTCACACGGACGTCATTTTAAACCGATGTCAAACCAGTTTAACGAAGCCTGTTTCTAAAGCGACCTGAAACCGGCTTAACAAAAATGATGACATTACGATGCGGGGCACTGTTGAGTCATCGAAATATATGCCGTGTGAACTGGCAATTTTTAATCCGTATGAGACAAGTCTGTTACCGTAGACCGTCCCACGGAGACTTGTTTCAAACCAGCGTCAGTGTGAACACAGCACTAGAAACAGGCTTCGTTAAACTTGTTTGACACCTTTTTAAAGTGACGCCTGTGTGAACCGTTTATTCGTTTTAAGGCCTTAAGACGGTATATTAACCCTCGTATATATAAAGCCTACGAGAATCTTTATAATTCTGTTATACAGCGAGTAACCTAAAATGTAAATTCGGCATGTTTGACGATAGATCAGCTTCATTCACCATACTTAGATCAGCTTTATAAAGCATATAATCTGCAGCATATATGTGGTGTGTGTCACTCAATCTATGTGGAATGATATTGCAGATTCTATGTAGAGTGTAGTAGATCTATTATTGTTCAAGTTTAACCGTTTCCTTGGTGGACTTGAGCAATGCAGCCCAAAAACATTTACGATTTTACGATTTGTTGTTCCAAATTTGTTCTGTATCAGGTAGAAGAATATGAATGTAGGTCTATTACGGAGCACAAGCATTTGAAAAAACTAAGTATTGTAGACCAAACTTTATTTTTAAAAACAAAATTGGAATTAACGATTTAGAAGGGCTAGTCATCATCTATCTTCAAAACACAGTCAAATATTTGACGGCTGTTAAGGAGACATAATGTTCTGTGCTTCGAAGTGGTCATGAACATTATGATTGGGAAATGTACTATAACGAATCATTATATTGAGTTTCTGAAATATCAGACAAAGGGTATAAATAATAGATCTATGGCTATCAAAACTAGGAAATAAGGATACGTGAATAATTAGATGATTGAAGTACAAATCTATACATGTATGTGAATTCACACCAGAAATAAAAACAAGAACAAGGAATGACCTTATCATTCTACTCTGAACTATTATGTTACCTTCATTGCCCGTGCCTGCATACATCATGCAGCATCTACACCAGTAGAAGCCAGTAGGCCTGATAGAATTGTAACGAGGCAGAGCAGCCGGACAAATAGGCTACTTTCGGCGGCAAGATTGCTCGGCTAGTGATGTCCAGCGGAATCGGCATTGCTAAGTAGAACAGATGACTGTCGTTGTCATGGCGTTAAATCTGATTACAGTAGCGGAAATGAATCATAGAATTTTAAGATCTCATTTCAATTATATTTAATGGCGCCAGGAAACTACAACTGTAATGGCAACCAAGCAGTGATTGTGGCAAGTTGGAACAACGTTCAGACATACCCGGTCGCGTGGCTCTGCGATCTGTCTGTTCTCAGATGACGTCACAGTAAAGAAATGACCACGTAGATGGAACCAAATTCCTCACAGCGGCATCCAGGGTCCAGTTGCACGACGCTCTTGTAGGCTACAATGGTTGTAGGGACTTACAATTGTCGTTACAATAGTTGTATCGCTGTCCTATTCAAATAACCTACAAGAGCTTCGTGCAACCCAATTCCAATTGTAGAATACTCTACAATTGGACTTACAACTATTGTAGCGCTACAAGAGCGTCGTGCAACTGGACCCAGATCATTATGCCTACGTATAGTGGCTAGAACGGAACCCAGGCCAAGTGAGATAGGACATCAGAAGTTCCATTCCCAAACTGCCACAAACTCTGGAGGCATGCTGTATAGTACGTGGATTACAAACACAAAGTTTTTGTTCTGCTGTGAAGATTAGATCAATATATGGAATGGAATGCGTGAGAATGGAATGCAATTTCTATATACCAAGTGTAGTTTTAACCCTTGGATCTTATATTCCAGCCGTGACTCAAGCTTATCTTACACAAAGCCTTTGACAGGTTATGCTCCCACAATATCTAGATCACCACAATAGCACTGAAATACTGTATCTCACTCACCACCAACATCCAGCTATGGTTGGTTATTATTGCCAATATTCCAGTGCATAATGGAAAAAGCAAGCAACCTTGCTCAACATACTTTTTAAGATACGCAAATCTATTCCCCAGACCCCGACTTGCAGTCTATAGCTCGCATAAGTGGGTTAAATTCTATTTTTAGACGTATCCAGTTTGAGGATTCTGGTGATAACCTATACGGTGACATGGGCATGGCGTGTTGGTTTTTTTCGTCTTACGTTGTATCACGATCTATCACGTGTGGGCCATGCCGAACAACATGCTAGTAATTCCTCTCTGAATCGAACAGAAATTTAAGCACACGATCTATATTAACGGCGTATTAAGATTGTATCTGGAGTTTAGTCAACCCAAGGCCTAGTATTCATGTTTGGCTATCACCGGAATTTGTAGATTCTGGGAAATTCTGGGAAATTCTAAAAATACACGTGACTCACTCACATCCCCTTATTCCCAGCAATCTGATTGGATCACGTGACCCAAAATATGCATAAAATATGATCATGGCCCTAACCACGCGAGCCAATCAAATTGCCGGGAATGTTGGGTCCGGGTCCAGGGAATAGACATACCACAAGTCCTGCTCTGGCTATTTTCCAGGTCCAGGGAATAGACCCCACTCAAATCCTACACAACACAAATCACAATTCAATCAACATACTGTCATGAAATATTGAAGACAAAAGTCCTTGTTAAGTTTAGATGATGCTGTTTATTGTCTTGCACTGACCTGTGACCTGCGAGCCACCTGGTGGTGACCTCGGGCCACACATACACAATCACTATGTACACAGTTGAATATGCATGACATTGTACAAGGAGCACTATTGACCTCTCAGACTGTATAAACGTCTCCAGGAGCTAAACCAAATCCACATTTCAATGGTAGGTATATATATTTTGTTCTTACTAAAAGATGATATATTTATACTTAAAATGTTAATTTTCCTTAAAAAAAACTGACAGTAAAACAAGGAATCGGTTTGATCTGGTAAAATTAAATAATTGGGGTTTCGATACAAATGTTTGAAAAATTACGTTAACAGGGAGATAACTCCTGCAGTGTAGTTAACGATGTTTTGTGCTGTATTATACAGGTATACATGTCTGAACAATTTCGTGCGCAACGAAGAATACATAACGCAATTCCTGTGAATTGCATTAAAACTGTACAGAACTAACAGTATGGATATGATGAATACAAACGACCAATCGAGTGCGATTGATGACAAGATGAGAAAATTAATCATGATGGTTTTTTTCTGAATGCATGAGTAGTTATTTTTGCATTGTAAAAAATGTACAGAATATTAGTAACCCTAACAATATCCAAATACCCCCACTATGTACCCCACCCCACCCCACCCCACCCCACCCCACCCATGACCCTAGAATGTATAATGAATTTTGACAGGTATTTAAACCCCATCTAAAACAAAAATAGATTTATTAAATGCAGTAACGCACTAGCCGAAAACTCACGTTTCAATTGCTGAAGCACAAACCTACACTTGAAGCATAGTTTATCGTAAAATTAAAGATGCATGGTTTGTTCTAAAATAACATAGATCTGTATTTGGCCACAAAACTTACAGATTCATACTAAATAGAGATGCATATTACTACACATACACATGACATTGTATTCGTTGTCAGTAGAAAAGAGATTAGAGAACCAATGCTTGCATTCAACACAATAACACAAACATTTTTCCTGCTTAAAGATGTACCAAATCGCAAACCAATCAAACTGTTAATGTGTATTTTCCAAGTGCTAATTAATGATATTGAAATAAAATAAAAATTGGAGATCATATTGAGTGTAACTTAAAATTGTAAATGGATTTGAAATGATTTTTTGAGAATTTCATCTTTAACCCTCTTCCTGCTAGATTAGGCACAGGCACAGCTCTTTGGGGCATCTCTGGTTGCCTTCAGCATGGAGAGAGTGAATAAAGTACTAATTTTACAAATGTTTGCTTTTCGCCAGTGTTAACTGTATACGCTTTAAAAATTGACGTGTGTCACCACCCAACCCAAACACATCCACCCCCTCCTCCCAACTACCCATTCCCACTCTGCTTTTACTTCAATTTCACAAAATACAAACAATTTGCAACACCTTGACATAAATTAAAATATGCATCACTTCTTGTCAGCACTTTCTCTACGAGAAAACATTTGCGCCAAATTTATTTCCATATTACTTCTACTCTCGCAATATCACTCAGTTTTCCACACTTCAAAGATTAGGTTTCAACGTAACAAGTTTAAGGATGCTGGTGCTCAAGAATGTCACAAGGTCAAGGTGTCACAAGGTTAAGGTGCGTAGACATAAGGTCATGAGGTCACAATGTCATAAGGTCAGTGACAATGGCAGTTCTGAGACAATGAAATATGTGGGACATACCGAGAACAAATTTAGGGCTATGTGTCAAAACCACCCAAGTCAGACAGGTTGTATCAGAAGAAAGGGCGACTCGTTCTTCATCCATCGGTATAAGCAGTGTATGTATGCGATGATTCCTTCAGGAGATATGGCTTCTATAAAATGTTTTTTATTCTAAAATGACCTGTCACTCTCCTGAAAAGTTGTCTCGGGTGGTTTTGGAACACAGCTGTCTAGCAATATACTTCAAATTAATGAGCTATCAGTAGCCTTTTCAGACATATAACTTTAGCATTATATAACACAAATAATTTCAAAACATCGGCAACGCTACAAGAACTTTGCTTTACGTTAATAGTAGGGGGAATCTTTCATCCAACAACATTTGGTATAAAGATTCCACATTAAATATCTGCCAATGCTTCATTTATTTTGCTGAGTATATTAGTCATGTGACCCAAGACAGTATAATTATGTAAATGAATCACTAGATCACAAAGTCTCAATATTTAAAAATCACAAAGATGTCTACCGCCACTCGACTTTAGACAATATTGATAATATCAAACACATCCCATACCCTTGACTCCAGCTTTTTCATATCAATAGTAGTCATTGCAACACAAAATAAATCATAATTAATTTTCACCTACGGACATTCCAATCTCTAAATCTCAGAAAGCCTTTGATCATCCAGCATCCTTAATTTAGCACATACGCAACAAAAACACCTCTACTTCTTCCTCTCCTCTGAGACAAAAGCGTGTGTGGCTTACGGCCGACAGTTTTAATAATAACAGTAGCAACAAGAGAAACATAACAAGTTTGAAGATCACATATATACACGGATTTGCCATCATTTACAGTAAAATGTACATATTGACAAGTTCAACAAAGATTCAACATCAAAAACTAATACCAATTATCGAAGATAACTAACAGTCTATCACAGAGTTCGTGTCACACAACTGGGTCTGTTGTGATGAGATACAGTCGGAATGCTTTGGATAAACGCACTAATTCTTTGGTAAATCTGTTCAATAAATATCTAATTTTAGATTCAACGATTAACATTGCAGGTTGACTTCGCTGTTGCTGATTGTCAAACTGATCTTCCGATTTAAATTATATCTTGCTATATAAATTAAATTAATAGTTACTTTGGGGTGTGCATGTATATGTATATGTATATATCATGTGTTGAATATACACTAGGGGGGAAAACCTATATAATATATGTCCGTCAATATTCTATGTACACCTCACACAATTACATTCATTCAATCATTCTTTCTTTTGAATTCATTCTCTCTCCTCTCTTTCTCTCTCTCCTAAACTAAAATATCCATATTTTTTTGGGTTCTTCAACACATTGGGGGTTAACAGGATAATGATTTCTACAGACATATACAATGACATGAGTGCTTTTCTAAGCTTTGTTTTAGTGCAAAAATAGAAATGAGAACAATACTAATATATAGATTAACTGGCTATATAATGAAGGTGAATAAAATTACATCTTAACATAATTATATATTTATATATAATACAAACTAGCCGTTTGGCCATCTTCACAAACTTGAAACCACTACTAGAGGAAAAATGACAATTAAAAACTAATGTTACCTTCAAGCCAAATATTTTGCATCTATATTATAAATTCAAACTGGTGTGAGCTCTTTAATCATTCAACTTCGAAATAATATTAAAACTGCCCAGGATTCTTCCAATGTAATATAAAAAAATAAAATAATTGAAATATAATTAATATCATCATTAACCCTATATCTGCTGAATAGATTCTTAAATAATTCAGCATTGAGGGATTAACAGCACTTTTCTAATTATAGCACTACTGAGTAGTCACATTCAACTTTTCCATTGTTTGTGATATGTCAATGGGATCTTTTTAACTTCCAAATTCTATATCAGCTCATGGAAAGTACTGCAAATAAATTATGTTCATGCAATGGAATTTGTACAAGTAAAAGTTTTACTTCATATTAAATAAACAACTGAATTTTCAACTTGAACAAAAATAATTAATTTCAACAGAATGAATAACAAATGAATGAAGTTTCCGTAAAATCCTTCAGAACAACATTTTTCATTTCATAGTAAATGATGCATCTGTAAAATCCTTTCTTAGCATTGCTTCACATTCTGTCCTGGATTCCTCCTTGATGTCCTTCCACGTACGAGCCAGAGTGATGTCCCGAATGTGACATGTTTGGGGGGTAGGACACCGGGGGAAACATCTGACCCCCGGAGGTGGTGGGAGTCGAGCTTGGATGCTGTCCGTCGCCTGAAATTGTTGATGTTCTGGCGCTGGGAGATGCTGCTGCTGCTACTGCTGCTGTAGAGGTTGCCACAGCTGTGTAGTGCACCTCTTGAGGGTTGGGAGTCAAGGGGAGATCATTCTCGAAGCCCTTTGTGGCCGCGGCTGATTGGGCCATCATCTTCTGTCGGACTTCGCGGATCTTCAGCTGCAGACAGGTTTTGTGCGGGAAAATCTCGACGTGTTTCGACTGGAAGGCAGCCGTTGCCTGAGCTATAAAAGAAAATACAACAAAACTTTTGGAGTTATTCCGAAAATGAATGAAGGTAGAGGTAATAGTGTTATCTGTTATGAATGTTGGATTGAAAACCATCAATTCCAAACAATAATGTAGGAAGATTCTACATAAGAGTTATCTACCCTTACATCAACTATTAGTGTTTTCACAAGAGCAGGGGATAAAAACCTACAATAAATTGATATCAATGAAATAATCTTGAAACCTTAGCTATAAAACCCCAATTTTAATTCAGAAATGGCTGCTTTACAATAATCATACGGAAACATATACTAAATATAAGTAAAAGGACATTAAGGCGCGATTTGTCAGAAAATGGCTAGCTGCTTCGAAAGAGGTGAGAGAATGTCACATGATGGCAAGAGTACAAATCAAGCAACCCGGTTCACTTCTGTCCAGCCGAACTGCACTGGTCCACAGATAGCAGCACAAGTCAGCTAGAAATTTGCCAGGAAGCTTGCAAATAAAACAATCTAACCGCCGTAAATACCTTAAAATGGCGCACGGCAAACCTGGCCAGCTTGACAAAAGTTACACCACTATTACCTTCATATCGAAATGTGTATGACCCTGTACTAGTATATTGTATATGTGGAAAATACTGGTACGAATCGGTACATCGGTATATTGATCTAGCCCTGGTAGGCGCACAGCGATTTAGTTAGGTGGGTTTTTTGTTTTTGTCGCTTTCAAAATTCTTTCACTTATATCACGGCTTGTCGGTTTAGGGCAGGAGGAAACTCGCAACATCAATAGTGCTGAATGTTGCAGTAAACCTGCGAGCATCGGCTGGTACTGACAAGACCAAGGATGATATTTGCATTGCTACTCTACAGACAACGCATCCTATCAATATCTAGCGTCAGAAAGGTAACCTTTGCGAGCATTGATGCCGGGGCCCCCGAGGCGGGATTTGAACCTGGAACCTTTGGCTCCGGTCCAACATTCTACCACTGTGCTACCACCAAGCCCCAGTTAGTTAGTTATTTAGTTAGTTAGTTAAGTTACCTGTAGGGAACAGTCCCTGTTCATCAAAGAGCTGCATGACGAGTTGACGTCTCTGGTCCAGAAGGCGACGAGTGGAGAATGCACCAGGAGAGCTCGGAGTCTTCGGGGTGCGGGGAGAGTTCAGTTCGCCGTCGTAATCCGCGATCGGGTCTGTACATGGAAGAAGAGGACCATCAATGTAAAGCTACAAACACGGCACGATGCATCAGGGCTGCGTTCAGCTGACAATACATACAATATACTACAATACAATACTTTTCTCTACAAATAGTAGTTCGCTGAACGGGTTAGTAGTAAAATAGCAGAAAATCAGTTTGTGCATGCGTCCAGTCCATTCACTTCATGCTTTTGGTTTTCATACAAAACAATACACAGTCCAAACCCATATTGAAATGTATTCATATATATCACTACGGATTGCTGGCTGAACAGCTCACGTTGTACTACATATCATACGTATTGATATGTAGTGTCGGCTGAACGCAGCCCAGGTGTGTAGCCAGACGTATATAATTGTGATTTCAGTGGAATTCAAGCCAAGTCTAGGCCCCAAGCTAGGTCCAGGGCAAATAAATCGACCCCTGGACAAATAAATCAGCAGGAAATTGCCATAAATCTTTAAATTATGATGCCCAAAAGATGTTTTATTAAGATTGGTTATATGCTCCCTAGATGCCAGAAAATAGCTTTTTATTTTTAATGCCCCCAAAATACCCCTCAAAATTTTAATTAAATAATTCATAAATTACAAAGATTCATGTAACTTACTCATTTTGTTGATGAAATCGACATCCTTCAGCGCATCCAAATTAAAGTTGCTCCCGAAAAATTTGGTGTCCTCAAATCGTCCACTTCGTGGTGTTTTGGGTGTGGTAGTCTCAGACTCACTGGAGAACTTGCCGCTGTCCGTGTCCCCCATGTCGCCTTTAACTGTGGAGGAAACGTTACTATTAATAGACCAGTCAGCAATTGCCAGACAACTCATTTTGGTGCAAAACATCATTTAATTTTATTTATTAGGCTTATAGTGATTTCAGATTTTTAATGCTGTTTGTTCAGAATAGGTAATAGTACATAGTTCTAAGAAATAATACATGTTTTTGTTCTTAAATATACGACCATCGATAATTTGTAACATTCATATTTTTTCTAATAATTCGAACAGCTGAGAATTTAAATATTTGTTTCTTGTCTGAATTAATACAAGCATTACAATGGCATCAATGGCACACATGCAGTGTAGAATCGTCTTACCTAGACTGGAGACTTTCCTCTTTTTGCGGTAGACGCTAATGAGAGCACGAGGACTCTGTGGAATTGGCGTCTTTGTCTCGGAGTCTTCTGGGACGAACTGAGGAAGCGACTCAAACTTCCTCTCAAAATTAACTGTATCCAGAACCCTACAGCAGAGGGGAAGTCGCAGATAGAACACTTGTTTAAAACAATTATATTTGAAATCATATAACTTAAAATATCTATTAAATCATAAATGAAAAAATATTTTAACTTTTTTTTTTAGGAATTAAATTTGTCCATTGCAGAAATACCACATGAATATGTGTCATGCGGTAGGTCATGTTTCATGAATTTTAAATTGATCCAGATAAAATTTGCATATCTTGGGTCTTGCATTTGCAGATAAATATGTATATTGTTGTTGTTATACTGGAATAAATTTAATTGCCTTTTTCTATTTATTTATATATATATTTTTTTAAATTGGGGTTTGGGGAATAGAGCTAATTATAAGACTATTTTACTCAAGGCATTAGCAGTTTAACAGTGGACAGTGTCTGGCTTACCGATCCATTCCGTCATCGACAGACTTTTTGAATATGCTGCGTCGGGGGCTGTTGAGGCTGGGAGACGGCATGGCAGGCGTGGGCAGAGTGGTAGGGGTCACAGACAAGGGTGGGGGCTTGTGTTTGGCCTTCGGCTGAAAATGATTTCACGGTTACTTAAACACAAAGACGCCCAGGAACGGTAATGTCATCACTGGCATTGAATTGTGAGAAATAGTGTGTAATTCTTGACGATTCGTTTCTTTATTATTTTAGAAAAGGAAAAGGAAGACGAAGAAGACGAAACTTAATTTCTTTTAAATACGTTTTTACTTATTTTTTGCGACCTTCCGCACTCCGGGCCAACGCTCTAACCATTACGCCACGGAGCTGGCATCCTTAAATGAACAGCTCAGCAGTAAAACATGGCATCCAGACACTGACCTGCGACGGAGTATCAGGAGGGCTGGACGATGAACACATTTCGGCCAAAGTGCCGACCTCCTGCTGCAGATCGCGGTCGGTCATGTCGTGGGACTGGACCGGCTCCTGCGGAACGCTAACGGAATCCTCGGACAGCGGCGATGGAACGACCTTCTTCCGCTTTCCTCGCAGCTCCGACTCTCTCAGCTGGCTGTACTTCTTCCCCTTGCACGCTCGCTGGGGCTTCTCAGTGCTCTCCCCTCCGTCCTTGACCAGGTCAAAGGTTACCTCCCTGGTCTCCGGGGCAGAGCGACCTTGGCTGAGGGCAGACTGCAGAGGCTGTGG
Organism: Lepetodrilus schrolli; assembly: GCA_032361225.1. Lineage (NCBI taxonomy): Eukaryota > Metazoa > Mollusca > Gastropoda > Lepetellida > Lepetodrilidae > Lepetodrilus > Lepetodrilus schrolli. Next base: position 20,973 of record JAUTBT010070687.1, read on the forward strand.
GGGTGGGGCTTGTACCTGGTGGTGGGGTGGGGCCTGAGAGGACACTGGGTGGTGCGGGGTGGATTTCTGGGTGGGCGGGGGTTGTTGGCGGTGAATGGGGGTGGGAGAGGGTGATGGGGCAGGGCTGGGAGTGTTGGGGCTCCGAGTGAGGTGGTAGCTCGGAGACGGGGAAGGGTGGGGAGAGCTGACCGACACTTGACGACCTGAAAGTACAACAGAGAATTTGTACCGGAATTGATGCCATGAATATATTAGTTATAAAATAATTCTGCTGTACATTAAAAGAAATTAGCATTTTTCTGAAATCATGGAAACAAATGCCTCGCCTTATAATGTGTATTAACCCTTGCTGGTTTGCTAAAATTAGGGTTAATAGTTTGTCTACTAAATAATCATTACTGAAAGATTGCAATATTATCGGTATGATTTTAGTTCAAAACCACAAAACCATACTTCAAAATCATACAATATGTCTATACTGCTACACAGTTTACAAAAACGTCAGATATATTTATATATATGTTGCTCTGACCTTGTGACACGAGCACTCGCTGCAGACTTTCAGTTGCCACGGGGATGTTGGCGATGGTGGCCTTGACCCTGGTGGGTCGTGTCTGGAGGTTGGATCCGCTGATGTAGCCGATCTCCCCCTTGCTGTCTGTGGGGAACGCAATGTAGCTGGACGACTTCAGATTCATCACACCTGCAATAGTTAATACAGTTAATCAACTGCATTTGTCAAGTTAATTAGCAGTCCATCAATGAGATGGTTTTAGCACTGGTAGGACTCCTTTCTTTTTTAAATTGGGGTTTAGAGACATTTTCAAGATTTTTTCACTTATATCACGGCTTGTCAGTTTAGGGCAGGAAGAAACCCGCAACATCCGTAGCGCTGAATGTTGCAGTAAACCTGCGAGCACTCGTTGGTACTCACAGCTAAGGACGGGATAACTCGTGTTATAGTCAGAAGAGGTGTAGGTGTGTGTATGTGTTTATGTGTGTGTGTGTGTGTATGTATGGGGTCTATAATAACATAGAAATATAAACATCTTTTGGGTTTTATTTAATACAAATTTGTCGTGATATATTCATGATAAATACCAAAATTATTTCATAGGGCCATGTTCAAGTGATAACCTACCATAATACATGGGGCTCTGTGCCTGGGGTGGGCTCTGGGTGGTCTGTACAGGGATGTGAGGCTTGGGGGCGATGTTTGACTGTGCGGGGGCGGGGCTGGTGATGGGGGCGGGGCTGGAGGCGGTGGAGGGTGACCGGACTGCCTGGGGATGGATCAGCACCTGCTGCATGGCGCCAGCCGGGTTCACTGTAGCAAGACAATACATCGATGTCAGACAATACATCGATGTCAGACAATACATCGATGTCAGACATTACGTTCACATTCTCAGACAATACGTTCACATTATCAGGTAATACCCTCATATTGTCAGACAACACACTGAAATTGTCAGACAATACTCTCATGTTCACATATCAATCCATGCAGCAACAGTTGTTCATAACGTGCATTCAACATTCCCTACTGGCAATAACAGCAACATCAAATTTCACGATAAACAATTACCGTAATTTCGAATTATTAGAAAGATACAAGATTTATAAATGATCTGTGTTCATATGATTAGGGACAACCAAACTAAAGTACTAAATATGGTTGTAAATGAAATGGTAAATAAATGAAAGATTCCAAAATATATATATACATTTTTAGAAAATGACAATTAAAAAAAATTGGTCATGTTCATATTATTAGGGTTGGAAAAGTATTTTTTGGGCCGATTAATTTAAGTGTTCAAACTATTAGAGGGTTCAAATTGTTAGGGTAATTACGGTACCAGTAAATTCAATACGCAAATAGTCCCTGCAATATACATTAAAAACACCATTACAACATATAGAAGCACTGTTTAACCCTCTCCCTGCTGGAGGCAATCGGAGATGCCCTAAAGAGCTGTGCCTGTACCTAATCCAGCAGGGAGAGGGTTAATAACTGATAAAATAGCCACTATTCAGCAAGTTTATGCTGTGTTGGAACAGATTTTGCAACTACCATTGTAGGCTGTATATAGCGACAGGCAGCTAACAACTTTCCAGTGCTCATCATTGCAGACCGATGCTATGAAGACAAATGTGGGCCATTCCACACCCAGGAGCAAGGACTCGATCTGGGAGAATGAACGACCCCTGGGCGACAGACTCACCTTGAGGGACGGAGTTGACGTATGCTGGGATGTAGGCATGAGAGACCACTGTGTCCGCTTTGTTGCCTGGAGGTGTAGTTGCCATGGGAACAGCAATGCTGGTGCCAGGCTGAACGTAGGCTATCCTGGGAGAGAGAGAGCAACAGAAATATGAATGATGAATGTCATCAAGCCAAGAAATGTAATTTTGTAATCATAAAAGACAAGATTATATATATATAATTTTTTTTTTAAAACATGGTTCCTCTTATAATTTTGTGGTTATGGACTTGAAATGAAAGTGTAAATCTCTGTTAATAGAAGCCAGAGCTCTAGACTAACATTTTGAGATACATGCGCACAGGGCAAGTTGCGCCAGCGCTGAAAACGCTGTCAGCCATGTGCTGTTGAAAACTAGGTTTCCCGCAATACAATATATCTCTTGCCCCTGTCCATATGTTATTGTAGAGCCCTGTGTGACGTTTCCAAGAAGGATCTTAGCACTATGAGAGTCGTAACATATACTGTAAAACACTTATATTAGTATATATTTGTCATTACGCAAGTGAATATTTAATTTTTACTTTAATTATTTCATTTTCTTTCAAAAATACATAGAATATAATTAAATTCATGCGAATAAGTACATTTTAGCATAAAATAAGTGTATTACAGTATTAGTTAGACTCTTGTAGGTCTACTGGGGAACAGGATACCGATAGCAATAGTAAATAGAGCCAAAATTATATTCGAATATTCGTTTGTAAGTAGTTTATTTGTAGTCACGTGAAAACTTAGCATAATTTAATGTGCTACAAAGTGACATTTCCAGTCATATTGTCATCTTATTGATAAAAAAAACCCATTGGTCACCTAGAATGTATGGTCAGTAAATTTGCACTTTTGTGTTGCGCATAAGCACTGAAAAAAGGTCTCAAAGGTATTACGTAAAAACACCCTACCTACAACTCTTCTGCTAATGTGTTCAAATATTTAATGTTGTTTTACTTTTCGAAAGTTCGTAATTTAATATTCACTCGCGAATATTCGTTTCAGCTCTAATGGTAAATACTAATTCTCACTTTTGTGTGGAGGGCAGTAGTATTCGTTGTTGGCCCGGCTGCTGCTGCAGTTGCTGAGAGATGATGCTGTGAGACTGTATAGACTGTGGCGAGACTGTCACCGACACCACAGGTTGACAGAGACTGCCCACGGGCACCTGCATCTGGTGAGGGGGCGTGGCCATCACCGCCGGGGACTGATTGACAGTTAACAGCTGCGTGACCACGGCAACGGCCTGCTGTTGATGCTGCTGCTGTTTCGGAGGTGCCGACATGAAGGACTGCTGCGGAATCGCCTTCGTCTGAACTGGATTAATCTGGAACTTGCTGGTTTGAATCGGCGACGCCTGCTGTCCCACGTTGGTCGTGGCCACTGCCACGAGGTTCTGTTGAACGGTTCCTCCGGGCAGCGCCATCTGGAGGACGTTCTGCATCTTGCTGCCGTGTGGCGCCGGCTGCACGCGGACTGACGGCAAAATGTACTGCACGTGCGTGGGCTGCAGCATGGGCTGCACGGGACTGTCGGACTGCTGTCTGGGCTTCAGCAGGACGTTCGCGAACAGAGCCGGCGATGCCAGGTTTTGGACTGGCTGCGGCTGCGCGGTGTGCGGCGGTGCAATGTTCCGCATCGTGGTCAGGAAGGCTGCAGAACTGACCGTGGGCTGGACGCTGGCAGTGTTGGTGACCTTGTTCGGGTGCACTGCGCCCACGCTGTTGGGAGAGTTCACGATGGTCACACCGTACGGGCTGGTTGGAATGCTCTGGAGGAGGATCGTGCCCATGCTCTTCATGCTGCCGTTCGGCTGGTTGTTTGTGATGAGGGTCTGAGGTTGGACGGCGACACTGTTGACCGGCGCGCTCTTCGATGTCGTCGTGGTCTGCGGCATGTTGTACATGGGCTTCGAAGCTATGGCGATGGGAGTGGGTATGGGCTTGCCGATGGTGGAGAAGGTCGGATTCACGCTGCTGACGACCTGCGTCGCCATGGGTAGCCCGGCGACGGTCGACGGGATCCTGACCCCCTGGGACGAGACGGGGGAGGCAGAAGGGGAGTTGGTGTAGGTCTGTGTGGGCTGGTAAGCCAGGGGGCTCTGAGGCATGGGCTTGGACATCTTCGCCTTCTGTGTCATCTTCCCCATCACAGGTCCGCGGCCGTTCTGCCGCCCCAGCGTGGTCTGCATGTTGGAGGACACGATTAGCTGCTGCTTGTCCTGGGTCATGGTGATGTTGTGGATCTTCATCTGGCCCAGCTTGACTGTCTGCTGCTGGGTGCCCGGCATCCGGGAATACATCACCTCCTCCCTGGTCCGCCCGATGAGCTCGTCGCCCGAGGCTTCCACGGACCCTGCCGATACCATCCTGCCCTTGGCCTTGAACACGGCTCCCTTGGGTTGGAAGCTGGACCCAGTGCTGGACGGGCGTGGCATCAGGAGTCCCTCGGCCAGCTGTCTGCCGATCGCGGAGCTCGGGTCCGTCGTGTCCATTTGCTGTTCAGGTAGGCGGCGGATGGGCTTGGGGCGGTAGGCGATGTCTGCGGGGGTGATGTTGCGCATGAGCGGCGAGAAGCGCTGCTGAGGAAATGCCTTGTTCTCGATCAGCGTGTCCTCCTCCGTCTGGCTGTCGGTCTCGCTGTCAGAGACGTGCTCGTCACATTTGAGGTTGACGCCGCTGGCATCTCCTGCACCACCTGGGGAGAAGAATAATTGTCATCATTGTCATCATTATCATTGTCATCACCATTGTCACTGTCATCAGCATTGTCATCAAATTAGAAATACAATTTCATGTACATGTGTAAATTACTCACAACAAAGTAGTATGTCAGAACCGCATAAGGTGAAGCGCCATGATCGTCATCATTATCAGTGTCACCATTGTCAACGAATTTGGAAAGATAATATATTTGTAAACTACTCAGAATTAACTAGAATGTCAGAACACAACATGCTAATGTTTATCTGTACAAAATTGTGGAATCTTACAAAAAGGGTGATGTTACATTCTACTGTCACTCAGAAAATGATACAAAAAAAATGTCTTGACATTTAGATAACTATTTATCCTTGTAATCCTTACCGTCATCCTCGCAGATGACCATTTTTTCGTCATCGCTATCATCATCGTCGCCCTGACTGTGGAACTGTCTCATATGCACAGGGTCCTTGGAATATTTATACTGTGAGTTCTGGGATGATGCTTGTTGCTGTTGTTGTTGTTGCTGTTGCTGTTGTTGTTGCTGTTGTTGCTGTTGTTGTTGTTGTTGTTGTTGTTGCTGTTGTTGTTGATGGTGATGTTGCTGGTACATCTGATGAGGTTTGCCAACTGAGATTCCACCAGACTCCGAAAGTGCATTCTAAAATGAAAAATATCATTGTTGACCGTGTCGGAAAAGGATGATAATTGCACTAAAAAAATTACACCCAACCTATAATGACCACATCAGAAAGGAAATGTCTGCAAAACAACCATGCCATCACTTGGAAATGCTCAAATTTCAGGAGATTTGGCTCCGAAATTCGACGATCTATTGCCCGTATGTATAATTTTAAACCAACCAATTAAAATATGTTTTATTAACAGCTACTTTCGTCAGGAAATTCAGCTTGGCATGACATAATGTGTTGACAGCCCATCACTTTGTTGTGGGTTATACCCAATACCTGTGCAAGTTGGTTTCCCGCCAGAAAACTCGTAGAAATGATTTGCCCACGCTTGGCAACCGAGCAAATTCTGCAGGTGACAGTGCTTGACGTCATTGTTATGACCGACAAGTAGGCGGAGCTAATACATCTTAGGACGCATCTAATTGAACTATCGGTGCCGACCATAGCCCTTTGATCTCATTGTGCAGGGAATTCATAGGCTTTTCAGGCAAGGGGGTGGTCATACATGGCCTAAGCCGAATTAGATCATGTGGCCTAGGCAAGATGGTGGCGCCCGTGTTAAGTCCACGTACCTCTGCAACCAAGGTCTGTGCGAAATGTTTGGTGGGTACGAAGCTACGCAGTTCGTCATGCTGCACGGCAGAGAAGCTGAGAGATCGTTGTTTCATGATGCCGCTCATTGCGGGGTTGCTGAGTGGCAGTGCCGTCGGTCGGTCCTCCTCATCATCTCGGTCCTCAAGGTCAAGAACATCAGGGTCAAGCTTGTCGTCTGCAATGGAAAATTCGGTTTGATTTATTTACTGCTTTATGTCGCTGATATTTTACTCATAGACCGACACAACTAGCACTGGAAAACAAAAATGAGTAAATAATGGAAAATAAAAATGCGTAAATAAAATGTAATTCATTTTTATTTTGAGTATGATCCTTGCCAAAAGAGATTTTCCTTGAATTTTTTCCCCATGATGTTTGGAAAACCATTTTAGCGAGAACATTTTGACAAACATTGGTGCTGTGTCAATGGGGCAGGTTCAATCTCAAGAGGACCAACAACCTACCAATGTGTTAGAACACTCCCTGCAAACTGAGATCCAGGATAACTTTGAGGCAAAATTTCCATTTGTATATTCAGTACGGCCGTTTCTTACCCAGATCGACTGCCTCGGACATGTCGTCAGTGGAGCTGAGATGTCGACTACCGCCTCTCTGCTTCAGGGCAGCGGCAATGGTGCTGGACCGCTTACGGTCCTTGGAGCACCATTTCCAGTCCGGGTGAGCCTTGAAATGTGCCTCCTTCACCTGCAATACCACCAGTATAGTCACTCATGTATCCAGAATACCTCGTTGCCATCAATATTTCAAAAGTAAAACAAATTAAAAAAATAAAAGGTCATGAATTCGCGTCTGATTGGACAGTTGCTACTTTAAGATAAAGATATTTATCCTTGCTCTGATTGGTTAACTTAAAAAGATTATCCAATCAGATTTGAATTTGTGACCTGGGTCAAATGTATGTTGAGTGATCCTATTGCATCCCTGCATATTTAACATGCATATTTAACATGCATATCTATGAGGCAAATCTGTACATAAAAAGCTTGCATGTTAAGATTAGGGAAACAACATGAGGCAAATCTGAAATTTAACAAGGTAAAATATTTGCATGTTTGTGCATTAGATCGATCATACCAGAAGCATACCAGATGATAATTTTTTTTAAATAATCTTCTCTTTCATAACCGATTTAAATGCAAATATTGACTGCTTTTTGACTGGGTTCCTTCTAAAAAAATCTTTCATATTATTACACCTTTAAATGCAAACATTGACTGTTTTGTTTTTTTAAAATGGAATTCAGAGTTCTATCCACTTTACAAGTCCCTTTGGCCATGACGCATTAGCCTAGAGGAACTGAGTCCTGACATTATATACCTGTGATGCCAGATCGTGATATTTCTGCTTCTCCTTCTGTCCTAGGGCGTACCACCACTCTCCGAGAATCTTGCTGACCGTGCGGTTGTCCTGGTTTGGGTGGCGTTGGTGTACCAGGGCTCGGTGCCGTTTGCTGAAGATCATGAACGCGTTCATAGGCCGGCGGATGTGGTCCTTGTCCCTGGTCTACAAAACAATGAGTGAGTGAATTATTGTTTTACGTCGCAGCGGGAATCTCTCACCCATATGCTACGAGTCTACAAAACAAACCATATCACTGAGGCCATTTCTAGATCTGTGTGGAGTGTTCACATTAAAGGGGGTCCTGGGGGGTCATTTGAAAATCTGCAATGTTAACCCTCAGCCTGCTGAATTAGTCACTGAATGTTGCAGTAAACCTCATATAAAAGAATACGATGTAATTTTTTTCTCCTCAATCCTGACAAGAGAAACTGGTATACCTTGCGAGGACTTCGTGGTTCCTCCTTGTCTTTTAAGGCACTCAGGGACTGCGTCCGTCGCTTGGCCGGTGCCCGTAACACAGCCGACGTCTTGGGAGAATCCATTGGTGCCGGTTCAAATACATCGTCATCATCGTCATCAACATCTTCCTCTACTTTCAATGCTAGAAATTAATTCATTCATATATTTCGCATTTCAAATGTAAAATCAATAAACAATTCATAAATTTCAAAGCTAAAATTAAGAAACAATAAATATACATTTCAAAGCTGCATTTAATAAACACTTATTGAATTGCAACGCTACCATTTTGGAGAATTTTAAATCTAGAATTAATAAACAGTGTGCACTCTGTTCAAGACTACACAGTCGTTAAAGAACACAAACACACAACAATGATTGAATTCATGTTTTTCATTGCAGTTGGGAATATTTCACCCATACGCGACAAAGCACAACAGCAAGGTGAGGTAAAAATATCCCACTTACGTGTTTCAGCCACGCTCTGAGTCGTCTGGTGAGTCTCCACCTTGTTAACCGGAGGGGGTGGGCTCACAGCCTGAGACAGCGGCAGACTGGCTGCATTTGGGGGGTTTGATGGAGCAGCAGGTCCCGTGGTGGTCAGGAAGGGTACCAGGGAGTGCCAGGGATAAACACGGATCTCGTTTCGAGTGGCTGTAAACGACAAAAATTGATAATATAAAAATGATGTCATAATCAGTAATGGTGAGGGACGAATTCGGTAGGATGAGATGGAACTTGTAAATGTTAACCTTCTAATGCCTTAACTGGCAGCTCAGGCTTGTATACTCCCCAGGGAGTTGAGAAGGTGAAATGATTGCACATTGATCGATTGGCCAGCTTAGTAAATTGGATGGGATTGTTTTATTCATTGGGAATTTTCAAATCCTTTAAATTATAGTCGAGGTATTCAGTTTGACAGTTATCAGTAATGCAGTAGGTCAAGGGGACCTTTCAAGATCTCATAGCTCAAGGTCATCAGTGTTTCATCAAGACATTCACACTAATACCAGTAAATACTATTCAGTTCATTTTGTTTCAAAACTCTGAGGAGTAAAACACACATCATGCAGCAGTAGGTGTATTCACGGCTCAATTTAGCGACTATCTTGGGAGCCATGGTGACCTAATTTTCCATTTGGCGACCAGTATTTCACTTATTTTAAGTGTTTCTGGATCTTCAGGAGCCAAATGGCTCCTTGGAAATGTTTTGTAACTTTGCAGCCTGATTGTACAAGTCTATGACTAGCTCGAGATCCCAAATAAAAAAGCTTATGGTCCACAGGGAAGGTTTGAGGAATCTCTCCTTACCATACCCAAATAACAAGTCTCTTATGATCTGCGGGGAAGGTTAGAGGAATCTCTTCTTACCATACACATACTGTAAAAGACTTATATTTCGCGCAGACTTATATTACGCGCTATAAGCGCAAAGACAATTTGTGCGAAATTAGTCCACGTGAAATATGAAGCCCTATGTTTACTTATTGAAGTGGACGTATTAATGTTCGATGTAATTAATACTAATGAATGAAAAACACAACACAGAAGATACGATTAAAAAGAATTAAACGATGTTATTAAAAATTAATTAAACGTAAAAATATATACTAGTATTAGTCTACTCTTACCACTCAAGTGAAACGTTACAAGTGGCAATCACCACTCGAGTAAAACGTTATAAGCGGCAATCAACTCCGACCTCGTTTTGCAATCACATGGTGCAATGACCATGACTAGTATACTGTAAAAGAACCTCTCCTTGCCATACCCAAATAGAAAGTCTCTTATGGTCTGCAGGGAAGGCTAGAGGAATCTCAAGCCAGTGTATAACATAAGAGTAAAACCATTGAGTGAGTGAGCTAGTAACATTTTATAATTGGAACAGGAATGTTTCACCCATACACAATGGTTTATAAGTTAAAAGAGGAAACGATATGGGATGAATAATGTAACATGATAAAATTTCAAGCACAACATCTTTCAAATGGCAATTAGAAACAGGGGCCATAGGCTATAGCTCATCAAATAAATGTTTTTAAACTGTCACGGAAATTCACAGGAATCGCGGCACACATTATGTAAATTCCTGATGCAAGAAACTATCGATCGATACACTGACATTTGTCAAATGTATCAGGCGTTCTAAAAAATAATTAATGCCAAATAGACCAATTTGACAAGAAAAGCCCCACACATATTGTATATTTTTGTACAGAAAGCTATCAGAGTAAACCCCCTGCAGCCCTTCTATATGTATACATACACTAAACACAATACTTCAGACACTAATTGGATCTGAATACAGTGCTTATATAGAGTGAATGAAGAGGTCATTATATTCTGACTGGAGGCAACCGAACAGACAAGAGAAAGCTCAGAAACATGAACTGAAAAACATGGTAACCATGATCCATCAATATTGACCTCGTTAGAACAATAGGCAGCATTATCTAGACTGCAATGTGACAGTGGCATGACAGCTTTAATTAATTAACAAGGGCCTCTCAATAAGGAGGGGGAAGGGAAAGCGCGGAAGCTGGTTGCCATGGCAACAGAAAGTCACAGTTTCTGCTTTACCCACTGACTTTTCCTCCACATCGTGAGACAAGGATTTTGTGTGATCGCGAGACAGTGTGTTTTTTTTGGTCTGATCGCTCGGGCTCACACCACGCGACACGATTAATTATAGACAACCTGCACAGCAGAGATTGGCCTAGATTCCGTGAGAGCTTCTTTGCCTTGACAGTCTGCCAATATACCAGCTACAAGTCCAGCATTGCTGTACATAGCCTCGACAGAAGCACACATCGTGATAACCTTTGATAATATTTTTGCTGATAACCTTTGTTAATATTTGCATACAATGATATCCTTTCTTAATATATTTTAATACAATGATAACCTTTGTTAATATTTGCATACAATGATATCCTTTCTTAATATATTTTAATACAATGATAACCTTTGTTAATATTTGCATACAATGATATCCTTTCTTAATATATTTTAATACAATGATAACCTTTGTTAATATTTGCATACAATGATATCCTTTCTTAATATATTTTAATACAATGATAACCTTTGTTAATATTTGCATACAATGATATCCTTTCTTAATATATTTTAATACAATGATAACCTTTGTTAATATTTGCATACAATGATATCCTTTCTTAATATATTTTAATACAATGATAACCTTTGTTAAT
>JAUTBT010070688.1:0-13726 GCA_032361225.1 Lepetodrilus schrolli
TATATGAGAGAAACAATCACAGACGATACTAATTTACATTTATAAATCAAAGAGATGATATAAGTGTGTTTCGGTTTGCATGCATATCATCTATAATTTACTTATTTCTCAATTTGATTTACATTAAACGTTTTATTTTGGAGCATGTATTAGTGATCATTTTAAATTAACAATAGTCACTTTGTAGTAATATCGAGTTTATAACGTTGGTGTTTCATCGGAAATTTCGAATGTCGTTTAGGCAGGTTATGAGATCATGCGAGATAAATAGTATTAATACATTTATTAATAGATCAAATTACCCAGTTGGAAATTAAAAGATAAGTATTGTAAAAATAAATTACAAGAATCATGTTATCGAAACAAAAAATCACTTTAATTATTTTCTTTAGGATTAATAATAATAATTATCAAATTCATAAGCTGCCACAGAAATTGTCAGTTTTGAACGGTCTGTATGAAACGTATTTAATTTAATGGTCTGCTGTCGATCCTGAAAAGTAATACTGGAATCAAATCTACTTTAGTAAATTTATATCAATTTCCAAATTTGTTAGCCTTATATCTTATATAAAAATTTAAATCTCAGCCTTCTCCCAGCTTCTACTAAATGGAATACTCTGACGGATGTGTTAGTTCTTTAAATCACTGAAATCAGCAAAAAACCTTCCTCTTCCTGTTCTGAGCCTAAATATTTCAATTTCTATTCATTACTACCTATTGTTACAGGGCTTTGAACATGCATTTGTGTGATGGTTTAGCGCATTACAGGTAGACTAATTATTATTTTTATTATTATTATTATTATTAAAATTATTTTCTAAAGTAATTCAACGATTAATATAAATTACTGTATCCATATCGTCTTACTGTCTAACTGGCAGCACAATCTCCCATACCTATTCACTTTCTTCAAAACACCATTGCTGATTTATTTTAGAATATACGAATTGTTTCATTCTGTTCTGATATGACGACTATACGAATGCACGCAATCGGAACAATAGCCGCTAATTTGGAATTATTTATTGTCCGATAGACAGAATTCTACATCATTTCACTCGGATTGTGTATATGTATGATAATTCACTATATGGCACTGAAAGTATTTACATTCAATTTGTAAATGTTGATAACATATGTTGAGCTCTACGGCTATTTCCGCAACGTATCTCTCCCATTTCCGCCTCTCGCCCATACTACTCATTGAAAATTATGTCATATTATTACCGAGATATTCAAGAATTGTGCATATAGATTCTTTTAATTTATTTCCATATTTGATGTCAATCAAATAAAATAATAACACAATAATCAGCTTATCAAGGTTTATCAACAAAATCAGTACTAGATCAATTTCTTCGTCGGCATCTGTAATTACACTGACTAAGATAAAGCACTCAGGTGATTCCTCACAAACTCCGCAAACGGTGTGCATTTGGCCACAAGTGGCAGAAATTATCTAGCATGAAAAATGCTTGCCACACGGCCACGCGTGGCGGATATCTCGCAAATAGTAGTCCGCAAACAGCGAGGAAACTGCTGCGCGCGTGGCAGGGTGCGCAGCAGAATCCTCTCTGTGTGCGGAGGACTTAATGCAACTGAAGTGCCCTGTTTGAACGGGGCCCAGGTCGTAACGTCACAATAATCTGTCTCAATTGGCAAGCTTGACACTTTGTAAAGGGCCAAACTTCCTGCAATTTCAACGATCCATGTTCGAATCCATCTTTATTACGAAGTTCAAACCACTATTCAACTGGTCATTAAACATGTTATCACTTATTTATTAGTTTTAAATAATTATCTGTGGTTTATTGTATAAAACTTGACTGCTTACCTTCCTTCCACAGCGTAAACACCGAAACCCAACAAGGAGGTCAGATTCGGTTAAAAAAAATAAAAAACAGTGTCCATGGCTGCTCACGTTAAATTATCTTGTACTATCTGCAAATTAAATGTGTAATGTCATAAACAACACCTTAAAGCATTCATTGGCTGAATTTGAGGTGTACCAACAAATGGATTCCTTTTCCTCCACGGCCTTGAATAATCGAAAATGACATGTTCGTTACTGTCCGCAATCCAGAGTTAAAATTTCTTTCCCTCTGAACAATGAGTCATAACTTACCCGTACAGTTGCATTGTATATGTACTGTATATATTGAAGTTTATATTTTCATGAGAGTCCTTTACATTTATTTTTCAATGGAATAACATTTTGTACTATGTTGAATAGGTGTCCGCAGTTTGTTGGAATTGTACGTTACACAGACGTACGTTACTGACAAGATGTACTGTCTCCATAAGAAGATAAATAGTTCAAGTTAAAGCATAGTTACTAGATGTTTTTTTAAAACAAGTTTAAATACAGTTTGCTATACATTCCGAGTCCATGTCGCTTTTATAATCAAATGTATACACACTCACCAAAGCGTAATTTTTGGAATGAAATGTATGGTTTGGTTTAAACATATTTATTGACCAAAATGCCATGGGACTGGATACAAGCTATGTGCTTACGACATCCGCTCCCTAAAAGAATACAGAGTAAATAAAGTTATATATAAGTTATTATATATAAATTAACAAAGTTGGTGATTTACTTGTGAGGTATATGTACAGTGCAAATAACAATAATATAATATAATATAATATATATTTATACAAACATCAAATTAGATAAATACGCAGACACAAATTACATGTAATAACTAATCTTACAAAACACAAGTATTCTACTGCTATAATCAATATTATGTAAATAGATTTACTGGTGGGTAACTTGGAAAAATGAACTAAAAACGTTTACTTGACATGATATATTTGTGAACAGCTTTAAAGATAAGAATATTAGTACTAGAACTTAAGGTGGAATTTCCGTTTAGAATTATTTCCAGATTAGGTACGGCATGATTTTGGATATCTCATGAAATAAAACAGCACGTAGTGATGTATATCTTGGACATTCTAAAAAGTAATGATGATTATTTTCATACAACATTCCACAATCACAGATACTATTGTTGACTAAATATACACGATGTAAATATGCTTTCAAAGAGTTACATGCATATCTTAACTTAGTGTGTAAAGCATTTGCTAATCTAGAACCGTATGAAAAATAGAACGGACGAGTGTTTGGAGTGACAAATATACACTTCTTGAAATTATCAACAGTGTTGCTATTCTTAGTTCGTTCCACAAACGTGTTGAACTATAAAGGAAAGATTTTGGAAGAGTAGTGGTTTTAGAAACTGGGATGGATATGTTGTGCTTGTTTCTGAGATTATATGATGTTAACTGTTCGTTTCTTGGAGGTAAAATAGCCAGTAAATATTGAGGACACTGGTTATTAAGAATTGTATACAATGTACATAGCTTTCGATTACGTCGTCTAGTGCTAAGTGGTTCCCAACCTGTCTCAAAATATAAACTGTTACGTGATGCATACCTGGGGAGACCAGAAACTATTCTTGCCGCCTCTAACTGTATCATTTCTAATGTATCTGATAGTTCATAAGTACAATTGTCCCATACATCTGAAGAATATTCTAGTATTGGTCTGATATACATTACATATATTTTCGATAATATTGTTCTAGATAACAAAAACTTAAATTTACGGAGGGATGATACCATTTTTGACGCAGAGGCAATAACAGTATTGACATGAACAGACCATTTTGCGTCCCCTGAAAATGTAAATGCTTATGATTATGAACCTGTTCTAATATGACATTATTGAACATCAGACTTGGTAATTGTTTAGTGTGACTAAAAAACATAAACTTTGTCTTGTCAGGGTTAAATTTGACAAGCTATTTGATTGACCAAACGTGTAGATTTTCTAAATCCTTGTTAAGTGTGTGTTCAATAACGTTCATATTAGTGGAAGCAATTCCAATGGAAGTATCGTCAGCAAATAACCGTGTAATACAAGAAAGACTATCAGAAAGGTCATTTATATAAACAAGAAATATAAACGGTCCAAGTACAGAACCTTGAGGTACACCTTCAGCTAAGCTTCTCTCGGTAGAAAGACTACCATTAACCAGCACTTTTTTAAATTGTATTCCCTAAGTAATTCTGTATCCTGTATCGTTTGCAACACATGGGAGACAAGCGATTTATCACTATACACTAAGCAACAAATATCGTAGCATTATTGTTGCGGAGATAAAGATCGCCTAATCTATAATTGCCTTTACTACGAAGGCACGGTTTACATTATTTAATATTCTTTAATATAAAGTTACCTTTCTGACGCGATATTGATAGGATGCGCTGAATGTAGCGTGCCAATGCAGTTATCATCCTTGGTCTTGTCAGTACCAGCGATGTTGCGGGTTTCCTCATGCCCTAAACTGACAAGCCGTGATATAAATGAAAGAATCTTGAAAGAGACTCTAGTAGTAGTAGCAGCTAGTACTATTGAAGAAGGAACCAAGTCATGTACTATCAATGACCATGGGCATGACCTAATAATCAATACCATATTCAAATTACCTGCATTAAACTGGCATTCGCGAGCGTTAACTTTCTATTCATGCATGGCTACCACGAGGACGTAAAGGCAGACACAAAAGCATGTTGACTGGTTTTGACTTGGGAACCATTTCCAGTGCTCGACTGATATCACATTATCGCATATATCGCCCCAGGGGTGCAAAACCATTTACCGCGTAGTTATGCGATGCCAACATTCGGATCTTATCGTGCAACTATAGGACCTCGGAGCTTAACGGAGGCGTGGTGAAAGGTTGACTGCAATCATGAGGTGTCAATTTTATGTCTCTGAGGTGTGCTTCAATACAGGCTACAGCACTGAAACGAGAACTCCGTGAAATGCTTACGTTGTGAATGTTAATATCACTTTCTAAGCAAGAAGACGGTCTTCTGTCTCTATCTATTCGGTTGTTCCTTCTGTTAGTGTTAATGTCTTGATGTATGCGAGGCTATGGTGATGTCCCTCGTTTCACAGAGGGTCGTGTTTGGTAGTCCGGTCGTAAATTGAGCTTTACGCCAGTTCCTTCTATAATAAAGCCGTGACGTACGCCATGATTTACGCAAGGACTACAATACGACCCGTTCGTGAATCATAGGCATGGGGCACGCAATATTTTGTCTAAGACTCACGCACTTATTGGAGTCAGTGAAAATGTTTTAGTTGACATATACTCTCTCAGCATTATATAGATTCAACGAATCATATAACGTAAGGATGCACAAGCATTTGCTATTGTCATAGCAACATTTATATCCTATGACAATAAATCACTTACTCTTTGTCCTGGGGTCTCCTGTACGATCCTGAATTTATCTATGGTAACCGTAACTCCCACCGCAGACTAGCCTACGGTATTCCATTTCTAAGCTCGGAGTTACGTCGTCTTGTACACGAGGGCTCTCGTTAGATCTACGATTGTTTTATTATTTTAATTGGGGTTTAGAACCGTTTTAAAGATTCTTTCACGGTGTGTCAGTTTAGAGCAAGAGAAAAGCCGCATAACCGTAGTGCGTAATGTTGCAGTAAACGTACGAGCACCGGTTGGTACTGACAAACCAAGAATAATAACTGCATTGCCATGGTACAAACATTACATCCTATCAAGATCGCGTCAGAAATATAACTTTCGCGAACATTGATGCCAGACTCCCGGGATGAGATTTGAATCCGGGGCCTTTGGCTCGGGTCCAACGCTAAATCTATACACGTAACTAGTGACGACTCTCGTAGCGCTACGGTCGTTCTGTTAAACGTCACCATATTGCTGAGCAGATCTCACTCTTTCAAACGAATACCATGATACCGTTAATTTAATTAAGTTCTCGTAAAGTTCAGAACTTCTAAATTCTCAAGAGAGGATATGGTGATATGGTATAGTAAATCTAGTCAAATATAATAGACAGTAGCGTGACGAGAGTTACTCCCATTTGGTACGTAACATTATCTGATAGGATGGGAAATAACTCGATGGCCGATTGGCTGATCGATACGAGACCACTAACACCACTCACGATGGGGTTACGGTTATGGTCTTGTACTGGTTACGAGAGCGCCACGAAAGGATTCCATTTATAGAATCGTTCTTTTTATTGTTCATACATACATTGTAATAGTAGATATTCACATTCCGAGTAAAATTATCTTAAATGTTGCGATAAAAGATGGCATTTTTTCTGTAAGTTTCATCTCTTGAACATATCACGTGAAATGCAAGAGTGAGTCATTGGCTTAACGTGGCTTTATAATTGCATTATTTCTTATAGACAGAATATTAGGGGACTCTGTATCTTTTCCCTTGTGGAGAACAGATAATATATGTATTGATTATATGTTCCTATGTATATTTTAACGGTACCACCTGTGGTTTATTTGCATCGGAAAGGTTCGCTTAATTAAATAACCAGATTGGCGAAAGTTCACCGAAATAATGTAGAAAACAAGCAAAGAATGCTGAGACACCATTTTGGACTCTTTGCAGTGCCCTTTAACGTCATTCTATCTCTTGTAGCTGGCAATTTTGTCCACGAATGTACACTATGGTTTAGAAAGAAACAATACGGGCTATTTATAGCATTACCTCCAAACTATTTACTATTCTGACACCAGTCAGGATAGAACACGATACCAACACACACAGACAAATGGAGTGGCATGGCAAAGCTATTTCTGGATTTCCAACACGCGATAAAGTATGAAACGTTCAATTAGAACATACGGTTATCTTGGTAGTATTATCGAACTTAGATTGTCCTGTCTGGCCTAAACTGAAGACTTAATTGATCACGGGTTGAAATTGTGTTATAATTACGATGAAGAATGTATGTTTGTGTCTCTCTGTCTGAGCATGTGTAGGGTTTCTCAGCTGCGGCGGCGCAATGACGTCAAAGGCTTGTTTATATTAAACGATGCACAACGAAACTATTTTATGTAAGATAATGCAAGTGGTTCTCGAGACAATCTTGTGAATAATTAAATGTACAACGGCAGATTTAGACGGTGAAGCACGATGACACCACAAGACGCCAGTTAGAAAACTTAGGCGTCCAGTCAACGAACGTTACTGCTATAGTAAGGTGTACTATCGAAAAATTCGTGGGTTCCTTCCTACGGTGAAACATATTGAAGATTCTTTTTTTTACGAATTCCTCAAGAATCCTAGTAGGACATTTTCAAATCGTGTTTCCTTTGGACAAGAAACCTCCAGGACACACGAGGTGAAAGTGTCCAAATACTAGGATACTGGTGGGATCCTTTATTCGTTACCCAATCTTCGATATTTTTGCTGTGGAACCTCTATGCGCATGGTGGATGATGGCTAGTGGATGGTGACATTTCCTCTTCTTGTTTTTTGTTTGTTTTGCCTTCTATCCTAGCCCGTGTTAGAAAGACAAACCGTTCTTGAGGTGCCATGTACGAGCATACCGTTTACTGGATGCGCATAGAACATCACCTAGGTAGTATAGCTGTGATTAATTATAGCAATACAAGTTTAACTGACTTACCACCAGAACGTGTTAATGTATTTCCGTTGTGGTTCAATTCAATTAATCAGTGTGATAAACATCATAGTGGTTCGATGTCTACTGGAGGACGGATTTTCCGCTTCCCCAGTGTATTAATCATTGTCTACAGTAGTTTGTGCTCCCAAATGACGTTAAATTGATTTAGAAATCTAACTGGCCTTTTTCTGAATTTTCAATTGTCTTCTAAGCTCGTTTTGTCTGAGATACTTTGTTTTTATAAAAAAATATAATATCTTTCAAAAGAATAAAATTCTATGAAGGATTTTGAAGAATAAAATAACATTTAGGGGATTTGCTGTATCGCTGTTTTTGTAGAATTAAAATTGTATTTTTGAAATTAATCCATCGACATCGACGTCTACGTTCTCAACAATCGTTTCTAAGATATTAAAGATACTGTCTATGAAAGAAAACGATTTCTTCAAACGTTCTTATGGAGGTTACAAAGGAGAGAGAAAAACAAATCCATCATTGGCGTCAATGGAGAGCTGTGCGTCTCTCTCCAAACAAAAAAAACAACCAACTTCTTGTGGGATTTAAACTGTCTAGTCTAAGACATTCTGAATGCCACTAAAACACATCAAGTACGACTAAATCCCGTTGGGATACTTGAACATGCACGAGATAGAGACCCGGCTGTCTCTGAGTCTGTTCCTGCGAGAATGGATGATGCTGGTGATCTTGTAGGAGCCAGGTTTAGATCTTCTCAACAATATTTATCTCCATCTTCAGGTTAGATCTACTGGCATTGAGTGCATGCAGGTCATAGTATTAATTATCCAATGATTACTCATAATTATAATAGCATAGAACGTTTATAGAAGGATCAAAAGACATGCATACGAAATATGAAGAGTGAAGACGATATCCGAATGGTATGAATGTTACTCAACTTTTCTATTGTGCTTCTGTAAAATATTAAGGTTCATTTCGGTTTTCACTACTAAAATCTCATTTATCCAAAACGAGTCGTTAACACCTTTTCTTCCTGGTGCTGATTACGCCACGGTCTGCAGGTATGTTAAAGTAGCAAAATCATCTTATATAATAACATTCCATTTTGTTGTCTACGTAAACTATTAACTAGGAAAGAAATGTGAAACTAAATCTACAAACAATAATATGACGCTGTATCGCCAATGTCAACAGTGCTCTATTCTAAATATAGACTGGTCTGCTTTTTCCCCCGCTAACCGCCATTTTATTGTGAATACGAATGATTCTTCGCGCATAAAAAGTAGGTATTTTAAAGTAGAACGGCGTTTTCGATAGGACTAGTTAACATTTCAATGGATGACCTTTGTAGAAGTGTTAACAATTCAAGAACAAGGACAGGACCATTTCGATTAATGTTCCGTGTTGAAGGAAGAGACAATGCACTCCCCATGCAATTTCAGGTCCCACTATACTCGTTGCTGTATAATGAGTGCATGACATTTCGGTGAGACGATTGAGAGTTTGGTTAAAGAAAGTTCAAGTGTATTTACTCCAAGGCCAGTCGGGATTGACACAAACACTTGGCAACAAGGGTATTGCTGACCATACTAGCAATGTATTCTCAACACTATATTAGGTTCTTTCTCCTTATTGGTATAGGAATCTGTAGGAAGGTACAATTTAGTATATAAAAGAGGTACTAGTATACAGAGCTATCATTGATGCCGTGGCAATACATAACAAGATACGCTAATTTAACAGATAATAACACACAACACTACTAATTACGCTGTAAAATGTGTATGCAGAGCTAGTATACTGATGCCGTGGCAATGTATTAAAAGATACGCTAATTTTACAGATAATAATACACAACACTACTAATTACGCTGTAAAATGTGTATGCAGAGCTAGTATACTGATGCCGTGGCAATGTATTAAAATATATGCTAATTTTACAGATAATATTACACAACACTACTAATTACGCTGTAAAATGTGTATGCAGAGCTGTTATACTGATGCCATGGCTTGGTTGGTTGGTTGATTTGGGTTTTAAATCCACTTTCAAGAGTTGTTCACTCACATCATGGCTTGCATGCATATGTACTGCTTGTATTAGTCTGGATTTCCACCATATTTTTGTTGTAGTGCTAACTCACTTGGAGGTATATCATGCCGCAGATAGAACATGAATACCCCACTCAGACACAGTATACTCCGGGCTGACAAGTCCTTGCTTTACCCCTTTAACGCTGAGCGCCAAGCAGGGGAACAAGAAGTACCACCTTTTAACGTCTTTCGTTATGACGCGGCCGGGGATCGAAGGCGCGACCCTCCGCACTCCGAGCCGACGCTCTAACCATTATGCCACGGAGCCGGCTTGATGCCATGACAATACGTAATATTAAATTAAACGGTCATATTTTACAGATAATATCCGAAACTATGAAATAGTGTGTCTGTCTTCAATCATTCCAATTACAGTACCCATCTTTATGTATCCGCGTTAATTTATAGTGATGTGTTTGTTGGAAAGTATATACATTACGTATTCTAATATAAATATACTGTGCTTTTTATGGGAGGAGAGCACGCAGCAACCATGTGTCTTCTGGAGCGAACTGTCAAATTATGTAGGTAATGTGCGCCTTAAACGAGAATAATAAGGAGACGCTAACTGAATTTATCGATATTTATGACATCATTTCTGCTAGTGGGTTGGGTTGTTGTGGGTTTTTTGTTGTTGTTTTTTTTTGGGGGGGGTGTATTAGTAATAATTTGAACTTTGGATCTGTACAACTGTTTAACATGTTAAAGAAATATGTAAACATAAGTTTCAAAAATATATACTTTAGGTATTATGTTTCGGAGTAAATTCAACTTGTTTTGGGCGTCATTATCTCGCATTTCAATTCATTATTGTCAGTAAAGTTGTCTGTGCCACATATCACGTGTACAAACACAATTGCTGAGGATAATTCCCAATGGAGATAACGTCGATCCATTCGGAACATATCTACATGTACATACACATCTCTTGCTGTAACGACGCAATCGTTAGCATCACACTATACTATTACGATAATAGACTACTACCGTTACATAGATACTGCAATAGCACATTTAACCCTCTCCCTGCTGGATTAGGCACAGGCACTGCTCTTTAAGGCATCTCTGGTTGCCTCCAGCATGGAGAGGGTTAATGATCTAGGGATTCGCTAACAATGTTATACCCTGGATCAGGTGTAGATAGTTGGGTATCTTTCCTTTTAAAATAGAGTGTACCGGTGGTCGTGTAACGTCTATGACAGATGTAGGTGTACTGTGTCCGTCTAATGCTGTCAAATGTCAATAGGTGATACACAGTTGCTTGACGTCAGTTCCAAATAATGCCATTTGCTGGCTCAATATAAACGACGTCAGACAGATACTGTTTCGTCTCTTGATGTCTGGATCCTAGTTTTACTATTGTGCGGTTTCCGTACATTTGGTTCGAATTGCGTCTACGGTGGAGATGGAAAGCAAGGACATTTCCGTTGTATCAACATAATGTGTATTTTAATTACGTGTTACTATGATACAAACTCACAACTACTGTCAGGGGTAATAGGTAACCACTGAAAACTTACTTCAGACAAGGTAATTAAATCATTCATAATTTATGTGTACAATCTACATAGAATCTGAAATATGTTGGACCGATTGGATATCTAACAGGTAGCAGAGTGTATGTCTTATTGAGCTGATCTATTGTGAATGAAGTAGAATTTACATGTTTAGTCATTAGCTATGTAGAACTTAAAATCCTCGTATTCTATGTAGGCATATGAATGTTTTACTTGATCTCGTGTTGGTTTTCATTGGTAGTTCTGTATGCATATTTTAATGATTAAACCTAGACGAGTATTTGGTATGTTTACTTTTCAAAAACTTCATATTTATAGCAAACAGAAATGTTGATGTTGTCCGCTATCATCATCCTCGCTAACTTGTCTCGCATGACAAGTCTTCGCTTACTAGTGTCTCACATGACAAATCCTCGCTTACTTGTATCTCACGTGACAAGTCTTCGTTTACTAGTATCTCACATGACAAGTCCTCGCTTGTTTGTATCTCACATGATAAATCCTCGCTTACTTGTATCTCACATGACAAGTCCTCGTTTACTTGTATCTCACGTGACAAGTCTTCGCTTACTAGTATCTCACATTACTTACAAGTCCTCGCTTGCTTGTATCTCACATGATAAATCCTCGCTTGTTTGTATCTCACATGATAAATCCTCGCTTACTTGTATCTCACCTGACAAGTCTTATAAATGTTGCAAAAATCTATTGCGATAATGTCCTTACTTTTAGAGGAACCTTGGATAGCTTCAATGTAGGAACTGCGAGAATATTAGATGGCCTTTGGGAAATCCGTTATATCGTTCTTTCTCACACCTTGAAAAACCCTCTCCCTGCTGGATTAATCTTTATCACTGGTGGCTATTTCTTGTTGCTTCCAGTCGAAATACATGTGGTTAAACATTCTTTATCGGCGGAATTTCTGCAATAAATCAATCATGAAAGATGTGGTGTTAATTAAAGAGATTAATGTGTGAATCTAATTAATGTTTCTAATATGTGATCCTTCTTCATGAACGCGATATTGGGATATTTGGCAAACATCTCTCTCTCTCTCTCCCTACTCTCTCTCTCTCTCTTTCTCTCTCTCTCTCCACTCTCTCGCACGAACTGGAACAAACTGATAACACAATCAAGAACTATAAATATGTATTTGACCATGATATTGAACTAGCCATCAAACAGTTCTACGTGTCATTGAACATCAAATGTCAAATTTCGGCTGATGCCATACAGATTGATTCGATCAAAGACAAACAATAATCATTAATCTGCTATTTCCAACATTTTTTCTACGACGTTTTTTTTCAACATATCGCCGCTATCATTTTGGTGATGTGAACAAATATAACGTTAGGTCCTCTCATTAGATACAGATCGTGGATATGGCCTTCAAGTCTAACCGTCTAACAGTATACAGCATGCAACTTGATAACAAATATTTGACTTTATGTCTGATAAATTGATGCATTGATCCATTCGTGCCCTGCAGTCCGTGAAAGTTATTCATTAAATGTCTACAGAAGCGGATATTTTAAACATACATCAGTGTACACTGACATAGGGGGAGGGGTTCTGATATGTAGATGCTGTCACTGGAACGAAGCACACACATAATTCTGGTACTATAGCAGATCATCCCGGCCCATACTCTCTACCATTTCGTCAACTACCGCGGTACTTGTACGCGTTTGCGTGTGTAGTTTATGTACCCACGCATGTGCACGATAATTAATTCAAAGCTGAGATAGCTTCAGTTCATGCATGGCATTGATTTCCAGAGTAACCAGGCCCCGAGATTACGAAATGTTTTTGAGTACGATTCACGCTCAACTCAAAGTTTTGTTCAACTACCCTGTTCTGCCTATAGTAGAGGAATGGGCATATTTACGTGTAAGGTTTTGTATGGTACGACGCGAATATGTTATGCACGAACTTTATCTTAGTGAAATGAAGTAAAACCATCATTTTAGCGAATATTTCGGTGTAGCTGGCCATCTAGATATCTATTAGGGCAAGTTGTACAGTCCAGAGACAGGCCTGTCGAACACGTCACGGCCATTTTAATGACTACAGGAAACGACATTTTTTCGGTAAGGTAAAATAGATTGAATTCGTACAACTAATAGTGTTATGTTGAAGGTGAATTATTGTTATTATATTGAAAGTTCATTGGTAACACGTGACTGGTGAACATTATCAATCGTCAGTCATTGTACCCTTCACATGTTAAAAGTATGGATATATTTATAAACTGAATTGTCTTTTATTTTTAGTTCATTTAGCAAAACATGACATTTCGGTCATACACGCTTGTTCGTTTTGGGCCAGGTATATCTTTGATAGTAATTCAAGCCTTCTACAGACTTATTATCCTGAGTAATGTTCCTGTGCTTTGCCCGCAGTTTAAGTCATTCAGATGCAATTAGCCATGTCCTTTTCAAATGATGTATCACCATCACGAGAAGCCTGCTTTTTTTTCTCATTTAGAATCGGCTTGGCTTCCTTTGTCAACCGGAGCTTGTCATTCTGGTAAACCATCATTGTCTTCTCATGTACTGTAAATCAGGAAATTAATGCGTCACTAATTTAATGCGACCTCAAGCTTTTGGACATAAATGCGACAAGAA
>JAUTBT010070699.1:0-13725 GCA_032361225.1 Lepetodrilus schrolli
TTTCCTCCTGCCCTAAACTGACAAGTCATGATATAAGTGAAAGAATCTTGAAAGCGACTTTAAACCCCAATTAAAAAATTTTTTAAAATATTTAAAAAAAATGATACTATGTGATATGGTAGATAGCTTCATGAAATGAATAATCAGACTGAAACTCATTGTTGGTTTGATAGATTTTGGTAGATAGATTGAGTAGATAGGTCTGGCAGATTGGTATTGTTGGAGAGATCCGGTAGATAGATTGACTGGCATTCCTGGGATAGGAAGTGATTTTCCTACAGGTATTTACAGGTGTTGCCAGCTGACAACAACACCTGGTGAATGTGAGTGTAGCTATGGCCAGTGTGAGTGTAGCTATGGCCAGTGTGAGCATAGCTATGGCTAGTGTGAGTAGCTATGACCAGTGTGAGTGTAGCTATGGCTAGTGTGAGCGTAGCTATGGCCAGTGTGAGCATAGCTATGGCCAGTGTGAGCGTAGCTATGGCCAGTGTGAGCATGAGCGTAGCTATGGCCAGTGTGAGTGTAGCTATGGCCAGTGTGAAAGTAGCTATGGCCAGTGTGAACTTAGCTATGGCCAGTGTGAGCGTAGCTATGGCCAGTGTGAGTAGCTATGGCCAGTGTGAGCATAGCTATGGCCAGTGTGAGCGTAGCTATGGCCAGTGTGAGCGTAGCTATGGCCAGTGAGTATAGCTATGGCCAATGTGAGCGTGGGCAGTGTGAATGTAGCAAATGCCCAGCCAGCAGTTAGTACATATGACCCCTGACAGAACTCCTTTCTTACTGCCAGAGGGTAGTGGGTGCAGAATATGTTCTGCACACAATATTTGAATTACCGCCATGGGAACATGAATCACTGAAAGTTAGAAGTACACATAGAATGTGTGAAATTTCAAAATGACAGATTGTATTGTTTTTAATTTTAAGCTGGATTAGATTCATAATTATCATTATGTGGAGCCTTCAAAAATATAAAATATCCATTTGCTTTATTAATAGAGAACCCATTAAATGGTGAATGAATGGTTAGTCAGTCAATGCACAGATCTGCTTAGTGGACATTACCATGACCATGACTTGACTTTGAAGTTTGTTTGATGCAAACACCAGCTATCATTACCAGTTAACAAATATCATTAAACAGTTTACAGATATCATTAAGTATTTACACTAAATTACGGATATCATTAAACAGTTTACAAATGTTATGGTGTGCAGGTTTCACTTTGAACTAGACATTAATTATTTAGGATGACTTGACTGATGTGAAGAGTGATGAAGTGATCATCATCATCATCGTCAAGTCAAAAGTAGACATAAAATTAAATGAAAAATCGAGTCATCACTCCTTTGTGTTGAATACGAAAAACTGACGTCAAATTCAAACTCAATATTAAAGATATTTTTCACCTAGTTTTAGATGTTTGTAAATATAAATTATTTCAGTGTATAAGTTTGTTTGGATCAGCAGTGGGAATACCTCCTTCCTGCTTATAGCCTGACAACAGTGAGATGGAGGACCGTGTTAGCGCGAGTTATGTGCAGACATAAATATCCCAGCATTCCCCTGGCTTGGTGTAGGTATGTGCTCCTGACAGGGGACCTGGAGGGGCAAGCAGTGTTTGAAGTCTGTTGTCACTCCACTGGCTCACCCACACACACACACAGGTTCTCGGTAATTACTGGCCAAGGGAACAGCTGGAACTCGTGCCATGGCAAATGTATATTAGAAAAAGAAAGAAACAAGAGCATATTTAGATACAGGAATAATGTTTGTACATGGACAATTTTCATTTACAGTCATGGACGATTATGGACATGCATGGCAGTGGATGAATTTTAATGCACATACTGGGTTTGCTGTGACAACATTTAATTGGATGCCGGGTCAATCTTTGTTTAGTTAAAACAAACAAATACTATAAAATGATAATATTTACTTGGTCATGTGATGTTCCTTCCCCAAATGATGAAGTAGATCCTTTAATAGAATATGACCATAAATAGATGGACTGCAGTCACGGCAGTGGTTGAGTTTTCAACCACAACCACTACCACTACCACTACCACTACCACTACCACAACCACAACCACCTCCACCTCCACCTCCACCACTGTACATGTTTGAAGGACGTATGGTATGTGTAGATGTTGTGTGTTGATATGTTGATAAGATGTATCTAGAATATTAATAGGTACTAGTTAAAATGGGCAACAGAATTCACTAGGTTAAAAAAAAAGAAAACATTTCAATCTGCAGACATGTTGATTAGAACGCTATGGCAAGGAAGAAATATGCTGGTAGTGGCGATGGCTTGATACAGTAATGGTGGACACAGATATCATGACCCTGTATCCATGCCCTGGTTATCTTCACCACACTGCATTGATTAGATCATTCTCCCTCATCAGCAAGTGTCATATCAATGAATAATGATAAACGTTTGTCGTGTTATTTTCAAACCATCGCTATGGTAACACTACGCGGGCCATTGTGTGGGCTAGAATTGTGTTATGGATTTTTCCAGGTTGACATATTTTAACCTTTCTCGTTTTGACCAATGTGTGTGCAGAGATAAGCTAGGAGTGGCTAGGTTTGACAGAGGAAAGCATCAACTTTCCCTGGATCAAGTCTGTCAGTTTGTAAGCAAACTGTTCATAGTCCACTGATTTCACATTATCACCTGTGAGAGGCTTGCGTAACATAGCTGAAACAGAATCTGCAGCTTGGCTCAGTGTTGTGTAATGTTACTGGCTGTTACTGACTGTTACTGACTGTTACTGGCTGTTACTGGCTGTTACTCTGTTACTGGCTGTTACTGACTGTTACTGGCTGGACGACATACACTGAAGTAGACATGTGATCGGTGGTGACAGTGCAGTAAAACCTGGCAGAAAATCTAATCTACCATGATGAAGATAACTGTCAGTAAATACACTTGTAGAAAATCTTGTTCTATGTAAACAGTGGTAGGATGGTACACCGTATTGTATTTATGGCTGTAATTAGAAACACAGTGAGAACTGAATTTTGTATTGTGAATTAAAGCCATATGTATGCCATAGTGTTGTAACTTATGTATTTACATCCTACAGTAGTTAATTTATTTTTGTAGATTTTTTTCTTTATCACTTATCCTGAATTTAGTGGATTTGTGTAATACTGGAAACTGTATGGAAGCTTACAGACAATTCCAGATTGTTTGCCAGTGTAGAATTGTGCCAAAAATTCCCCAGTGCCCCATCCTCTGCACATGTAATGCCCTTTCCAACAACACCATGAGAGTTGACACCATGGAGTCTGGGTGCTGGCATGATATGGAGGTATATAGCATTATGTGTGGGAGTAGGTAGCACACCTGGGTCAGGCGGTGCGCAGAGCCTGGAGCTTACATAGACACATATAGCTCTCAGTGTCTAACTTCCGCTACAGTGTGTGGAGCAGCTACTGTTGGCTGTCTCTGAGACCGAGTGTTTCTCAGCTAATTGTCGCTGCCGTGATAAAGGACAGTGTAATCTGATAGGAATTCCAGCCACAGATGTACACGATGTCGAGAGGCAGGTTGTGATCCACCAGGGAATGCAGGTTTCTCTGACACAGTGGCCATTAATGAGCCGAGAGTAATCAGGTAGTCGTGAGGTGTGTGGACCAGAGGCACACTGTCTCTGGATTCTCTCCGGAGTTTTCGTGTCGTGTGTGAATTACCTTGGTGGATGTGTGTGGACTGAGAAGGAAGGATGTGGTGAGATACCTGGATGTGGTGAAATACCACGGTGGCATTGCCTAAGTTCCACTGGGCTAATCCTTCTATACCACTCTGTGGTAGAAATATCACTCTGGTATAGAAGAACCACTGTGGTAAAGTACCACCTGGCTGTAAACGTACCAACCAGCTATATATTTAGACACACCACACAGGTCCAAGTGGCAGTCAATGGCATGATGATATGATTGAAAACAGAACTCTATTTTGCATCCCAATGGAATACTGTTACCAAGCAAAGCATGTGATATAGATCTGGCATTTGGCAAACCCTAAAAGCCCCGGAACACTGTACCTCTCTTATTGGCAGACTGATAAGACTTGTGTGCACATTGCGGCCCCTGTGTGAAGCAGCCCTGCTCTGATGAAGACGGCCTGTAACATCTCCGCCTGTAACATCTCGGTCCTGACTGGTCCAGGTCTCACTTGAGTGTCCTGCCAGTGATAAATGTGTGTCTGACCACAGATAGCAGTGATTTATCACCAGGTGCTGGCTGCTCACATAGCAGACCCGCTCTGACCTGGGACCAGCACTGACTGCAGTGGACATTGGAGATGACTGCTGATTACGTTGGTACGTCCCGGCAACATTGACTGTGCAGTGTGCCGCAGTAGGAGGAGGAGGTGTACACTTGGAGGAGAGGTACCGATTGTAGGGTGATCTGAGACGATTGTAGGGTGATCTGAGACGACACTCTCCACTGTACATACACAGAGACCAGTGATGCGTTGGACACAGAGGGGGTAGAAAGTGTAGTGGGCCAGATATTATACATCTGAGCTGTGATCTCATTAGCCGAGGCACAGGGAGGTGCTATCTGCTGAGACTCCATTAGTTCACACCCCGTGGCTAGAGGTCAGTCTCCTGGGTAGGGTCTGAGCCCAGTGCTGCCCCCAACAGCTGGGATCTCTTAGCCTGCAGCTGCACTCTCTGTGTGTGGACCTCTGTGTACCTCTGCATGTACCTCTGTGCTGATCACAGATACTAGCAGCAGACTCGGGAAGAATACTGTGATTGATTTTGTTGGAAGAAGAAGATGATCATATGACATTTCCTGGAAATATCTGGCCGACACAATCATGTTTCTGTGACAGCAGCAATCTGTATTACCTCTGTCGTTGACTTCAGCCCCGTGAACACTATCGTGAGTCCTTTATTAGCGGCCAAGGACGTGAAACGGAAGGAAATTACAGTGCAGGCCTGAACCTAGACGAGATTGTCACAGTGCTAATATTTACATTTAGTTCTATAATGCTTGTCTTTATGTTCTAAAAGAGGTACACTGGCTACTGCACTTCCCCCACACCAGGAGCTCCCCCCCCCCCCCCTTCCCCCAGGAGCTCTGAGGCAGTCATAACAGGAGCTGTGAGGCCTGGGAGCCGAGCCCATCTGTACCAGATCATTATCAGATTCCACTAACAAGGTAGAAGACAGAAAAGCCAGTGAAATATCAAAACTGTGGATGGAAACCTGACTGCTGAAGCCCACAGCTTGACAGAAGTTTGATCCTCTTCTAATGGATGTGTTTGTGTATGGATACAGGAGTGTGTATGTAGACTTGTGGGATTAAGTTCGTGTCTACAGGCTGATGGAGGGACTGGTTGGTGAGTTCTCCCAGCATCAGGAGCATCTGACCACTAGATCTGACCATGTGTGCATATCAATTGGTCAGCAGACACTGACCTTTGTCCACTCGGGAATACATCCCATTCAGAGAGTTCTGTGTCTTGGAGTTGTCAATTGACTATCTTACTTTGAAATACTTCCATGATTTTGTGTAATTGCCTGTGTGTACTACTGTGATTTATCTTGCCTGCGACTGTAATATGAGCATTCTAGTAACAATGCCACTTTCTGATGTACCTAAGGTTTTCGTCCGTGAGGGCAACTCACCGGGATCTTTATCAACACTGCAGGACCGGCAGGACCGGCAGGACCGCCCAGCACCATCAGGTAAGATCTCACTACGTACATAGCTGTTCTAGGCTGTGTCACGCCCTGTTCTCACCAAAATACTCCTATTCAAAATTTCCCCCTAGAGCAGTTAAGCAAGTCTAGATTACTGGTCAGAGGGTAAAGAATTTCAGGGGCTCCTTTCATATACATATAATACCAATCAATATAAGTTATATATTATTGATTTACTTTAACCTTCTGAGACTATAGATAGTCTAATAGCTGTTCCTTTTTCTCATAACATGTATTAGGCATTGTCTGGAAAGAAGTGTAATTCTCTTAATAGGTATAGTAGGTACAGGGGTATTGGTGAAAGATTCCCGCAGAAACATATAGAAAAACAAATCACTCACTCTTATGGTAGGTAGGTGTTAACCATTAATGGGAAACTTTCTTTTGTATATATACATTAGTGGAAGCAAGGGTCGAGGCATGACGGTTAACGTACATTTTAACGTGCATTCGTTAAGATTAGCTGGAACAGATAACATTTCTGTAAGGTCATAGAGCCATAATGAGGGAGGTCGTTACTATCGGTGGGTGGAGTAGCCCGCAGCAGATATCTTGGGTCCATGCTGCCCACAGGTGTCGTAGATGCTCATTGGCCATGCAATTTGAGGTCACACCCAGATAATTAATGGGTCAACCAAGTGGACATGTTATCAAATTCCTTCCAGGCATTTCAGAATCCTGAATCGGATTGGATCATTTCTTATTTTATGATTATCCCTATTATAACTTTTGGGTTGCCAGATAAATAAGTAGTTGAAGGTAAATTTTTATGTTTGATGTTTGTGGAACACATTAATATGATGTGGTCTACAAGTGCTACAAACATACTGATGTGTACTTCACTACTGGCCTGAGGCCTAGGTAGACACTGGATACAGCTGCACGGCTGGGACAGACCTGGTATTAGTCTGACTCACCACGTACATATCTGTGTCAATAGTAAATAGTTGACATGCCCATAATGATCATGGTCCTAGTACATGCCCTTCCACAATATAAGATTGAAACAAGTCCAGTGGACAGATTGTGCGCCATGCTCTCTGACACAATAGCCAATTATACGTTATTTTCTGAGGATATCGATTCGTTATATGCCCCTGTTTGTATGTTTACCAAGATGAAGCATCACGTGTCACATCTGCCTCCATATCTCTCAAAAGTTGTCTAAACAATCGGATCTGGATTACATTTTATATCATTAGTCGCAGACTGTCGGTAGCCTTGACCTTTGTGATTGTGGTCAGTATACCGAAGGCTCTGTAATTTGTTGATGTTGGCAGTTAGGACATCGTGACCTTGTGCCAGTGATCAATACTTGGAATGTGGCATGTTCCTCTTCAGTAGCATCCTGGCTAGAAGTTGTCCTGCCATCCAAACACGGATCATTTTAAAAGGGAGTGTGAGGGGATCGCAATCGGTGGCAAATTGTATTTTATAAATATTAATTCAGATGTACGAACTCCTACATTTGATAGTACAACAGTCCGTACAACATATTATTATAGCAATGGCTAAACATGTATTTGTATTGTCTATGATGGATGACCTGATAGAAATATGTCTGAGTGTGTGCAGGTGGTGGTATGAGTGTGTTTACTACAGATCTGTGTCTCACCAGCTTGATGGTCTGAGTGTGTTTACTGCAGATCTGTATCCCACCAGCCTGATGGTATGAGTGTGTTTACTACAGATCTGTGTCTCACCAGCCTGATGGTATGAGTGTGTTTACTACAGATCTGTGTCTCACCAGCCTGATGGTATGAGTGTTTACTACAGATCTGTGTCCCACCAGCCTGATGGTATGAGTGTGTTTACTAAAGATATGTATCCCACCAGCCTGATGGTATGAGTGTGTTTACTACAGATCTGTATCCCACCAGCCTGATGGTATGAGTGTGTTTACTACAGATCTGTGTCCCACCAGCCTGATGGTATGAGTGTGTTTACTACAGATTTGTATCCCACCAGCCTGGAGGTATCTACGTCGTAGTCAGATGACTAACAGCCACCATCTCATACATGCAGCCAGAAATGTCCTACTTAGCCAGAAATCTACATGTAGCCAGAAATCTCCTACTATCCTGCTAACGTTCCTTCTTCCAACATTCCTCTTATTTCTCTGCAGTAAACAGCAGTAATTTCATGCTCAACTAGCTTCCTGTTCAAATCTGTAAGTGGAATATTGGCTGTAGAAATTGTCATGTGATACCTCAAATAGGAGGTACGATGTGTGTAGTTGAGGTAGTTGTTTGTGCAAAATGTGCTTTGTACAAATGTGTGCAAGGAGCTGGTTGAAAAGGGTTAAAAAAAAGCCATAAATATTCTTTATCAGATGGAAGGCCTCTTTGTCAAATGCTTATAACAAAGCGAGTAATGTCGGCTAAACTCACACAACTACAGTTAAGATAGTGGACTATGATTTCTAGTGCAGTGAGCAATTTGAGCTGTCAGTTGTAAAGATGTTTTGTTTCATTGGCATTGATAAGTTCTCATTGGAATATTTTCATATAAATACAATTTTTAGGTTTTCAAAGCAAGTCCTGGTGATTTATTTTGGGGCTGTTGGTAATGTGTAAAGGTTTATCAAGATGTATTAACCCTACTTCATAGTAGAAGCTTAAATATGAAATAATAAGCTCTTTCAAAAGCTTTGGAAGATTTAATCATTTTCCCAATTTGCTTGCCAGAGATTGTGTAAGAAATACAAACATTATTTTTTTCTTTGAAGTTTGCAAAGAACTTATTTACTTTACTGAATAGTTGTAGACACAGTTTCTGAGATGTGGTTTTACCACTGTACCACGCTCCTTGGCAGAAACATTTATGGACTGTGTGCCGACATTGCAGTGAACATGAGAGTAATTTGTCCAGAGTTGAAGCAAACATTGTAAACTTGTAAATAGGCTAAGTAATGTTATGTCTGCCATCATAAAACTGCTGCATGTAAAGCCGTGCCATGTAACACTGGCGAGTTGTTTGACAAATGTCTTCACTACATGGCCATTAACAGCATCTCTGTGCTCTGTCTCTCAACTGGCCAGGTTTGTAATATGAGATACAATTAATAATAGTCGGAGATTATGTAGACAAACAATGTTGACATTTATGTCATTTGTTGGATTCTTTTCGAACTTCTTTATGTTCAGATGAACAATTAACTACTGATTTGTTTGAACATTGTTGGGAACTCTTTGACCATTTATCATTTGAATTTTGTTGGGATTGTTTTGATTGATGTATTTGGACATTGTTGTGACTGTGGAGAGGTGACTTGATGGCGATGATGGCAATACCACGTCACCGGTTCCTCCACTCATCACAGCGTGACTTGGAGATACAAACAAACCATTGAGACTGGTTCTAGTAAGACTATTCTGCTTCCAGTCTCGGCAGTCATGGCCTCTGCAGTCATGGCATTTCTCTCTGTTTTCAGGGTCGAGTTTGAGACCGTCTCATTCTTTCAAGGACAAGCGTTCAGCATCGGCACCTGTCAAATCTCAGGTAAGTCTTCTACCACTTGATCGATCAACTTACACAATAAAACAGTTTTTTAAATAATGATTCCTGCAGAACGTAAAGAAGAAATAGTGTTTAGATCTCGATAATACTGAAAAGAATTAATTTTATGAAAATTATTTTGTTTATTATTTTTTTTACTTTCTGTTAATTTATATAATGAAAATTTAATTATTCTAAGAATGTAAAATATGCATATTAAAAAAAATGAAAACATTAACATATTCGTCCCCGTACAATAGTAAAGATTTCCTTATGATCTGCCACCTAAAAGCGTTATTATCCTTGAGTGCTGACATTTGTGCAAGGATACCGTATCCATCTTTATGGACAATTTATTACTGTTGTTTCTACATGGTTTTGATTGGTCCACAGCAATCCCTGCAGCCGACGCCCCAGTTACTGCCACACAGACACAGCCTTCCCACACCCAGGTATGTATATACTACTGGCAGCATAACTAGTTCCAGTCACAATCACGTCTTCCTCACAACTCCTGTGCATTGTGAACTTTCAGTTAGGAAAAAAACCCTGCTTTTGTGCTTCAGTGAAACTGGTTTAATTAAATAAGCACTATTAAATCTATTTGGAAATGTTGCTGTGTTTCGCTGTGAACCAGAAGCATGGTTGTTCCTTGTTGTTTTGATGTTAGCAGATGTACACAGACATGCTATTTTCCTCTATTGCTACATTAAAATCGCACGACATGTCCCGAAGAAATACAGATCATATCCGTCAGTTAAATGTCTACTTCTGCCAGGGCATGCTAACAGCAGCTTGCCTAGTATAACTGGTTGTGATAGACAGAGGCCACAAGACCTTCTGTCCAACTTGGAGTGTGATTAGTTAGGGTTATCTCGGAGGTGATATATATTTATTGCTATATCAGGAGGCAACTTGCCATTTCCGGCCTATGGTGACTTTCGGTCGATAAAAAGATAACAGTCGATAAACGAGGAAGAAAATGTCAAAATGTTTTCATCAAGGATGTAAATTAGCATGTAGCATGCTCCAGGTGAATCATTTAGTGTCAGTCGGTCCTGGAGAGGGGAGATCAGTCTGGATTTGGCCGCAATGTGACGTGCAAGTTTGGCCATACGCAGCAATGTTCTTCCTGTTTGGTAATCAGGAAATCTCTGACTTCCACCACTACCTGTTGGGTGAAATTAACCCACTCCACCCAAGCCATCGTTTTTTTTTTTTTTACCCCGGCGGACAGTTTGACAGTCACATCTAGGATCTTACCAGGCGAAATACCGACCGCAGGTTCCGTGTGATGTTTGTTCCGCGCCGCCGCGGCAGATGTAACCCCAACCTGTGATGTCGGTTTTCTCAGGTTCCACACACACTGTCATAATAGCTTCCACTTTGATCAGGCCGCTTGGTTAACTCGTAAGCTCTGTAAAAAAAAATCAGGTGGTGATTGTTACATTGTCTTCCATCTCCTAAAGCCGTAATACTTAATCAGAATCCAGGCAGTGACGAGCAGTTGAAAATGTTATAAGTTTGTTCACATTTCCTACCGATTTTGTATGCAGGATAGGAAATATTTTGGGGTAAAGTAATATGTGTATATTGAAAGTATGCACAATGTATATATCTGAAAAGGAATTAAGCTTGTTTTTATGGGTTCATGAATTCCTTTGAAGACGTGCATTGACTTAGTCCATTGTTGTCTACCCACACCACCATCCACTGTTGTCCATGTTGTGGTATGCTATGCTAACCACACACTGGAGCTGGCTGTGTCTGTATCTCCTGGAGGTCAGACATGACAGTTGCTGGATCTCAGGGATTTCCTTGGATAAACGGAAACTTGACAGTCCTTGGGGATTTCCTCGGACTTTCAACGGAAACTAACAGTGATCCAGGCTTGTAGCAATGGGATTCTGTTATTGGGATTCCACCACCTTCTTTCTGTAATGTTGTGATGCAACACATTGCTATTTGGTTTGCCACCACTGGCTGGTGTTGAGATTCAAACCCAGACTGTATGGTTCGAAAATGTGTATCAGAACTCTATGTATAGGTCTGACATCTGTTTTACTGTGTGGTGTAGGTCAGCTGGTCATCACTATTACTGCCTCACTTACACTGAAGGTTATTGTACAGTCAACTGTTGATTTATTATCCAAAACATTCTGTTCCTGACCTCAAACTATGTTGTATGTCCTCATAGGTAAAACATGGTGACTGCTATCTGTAGCTCCTGTCATTAAGAAACGTACATTGACATTGTACCTTTGAATTTGGACTACTATATAATTATTCTCATTTTATGCATGGCATGTGATCAGTTACTCCTGCCTGTACCTACCTATTTCATTAAAACTCCCCAACAGACATAATTTTTACTGACATGCCTAAATATTCATCATTCAGAATCACCACATATTTATACAGATAATTTTGTATATTTATTGGAGGCTATGCTGACGATGAATATTACTTAAACACTTATGTCCACATACTTTTTATGCCTATATTTTCCTGTCCTGAAATCCTAATTTTTCACATTTCTCTGACCTTGATCGCTTATTATCTTATATCTGTGTTGTTCTTAGACTAGGATAAATCTGTACTAGGATCCGTAGATGTTGATGATGTTGTCCGATCCCCCTGTCTGTCTGTCTATCTGTCTGTCTGTCTGTCTGCACAGTTTTACTGCATGTAATGTTTGCCCACAGCTTGTATGGTTCGTCACCACCACCTGGTCTCTCGGCCGCCAACATACATGGGCCTCTCAACAGCGTGGAGGAGTAAGTCTGTCACATGACCTCACAAGCGACCAATCACGGATAGGAATGACTGAAAAAATCCATATCAGCATTTAATTTGATTGGACAGAATTAAAAATGATTTCGAGACAATTTAAATTTGACCACAGTATATATCTTTTCTGAACCAAAATTTAACTATATTTTATCTTCATAATTAACACCATAATTGTGGTTTTAATAAACATTTATATGTTCATGTAATCTTTTCGGTTGGAGATTGTATACATTAACATTAATTTAGTTAAAATGTTATCCTAATTATTCAATTGGTGGTGTAGTGAATTGAAGTTGTTTTTGC
Organism: Lepetodrilus schrolli; assembly: GCA_032361225.1. Classification (NCBI taxonomy): domain Eukaryota; kingdom Metazoa; phylum Mollusca; class Gastropoda; order Lepetellida; family Lepetodrilidae; genus Lepetodrilus; species Lepetodrilus schrolli. Next base: position 12,325 of record JAUTBT010070699.1, read on the forward strand.
ATTGTTGCTGTGTTGACTGAAGTTATTGCTAGTACAAGATTGAACCAATACATCTATAAATAATAATAGACGGACAGACAGATAACACACTGTTGTAACTGTTGTAGAGCTATCAATGAGGAGAGTGAGATGGATTCTGGGGGATCTGATGCTGGACATTCGAAGTAAGTCCTTACAAACAAAGAAACACTCTTTTTTTTTTATCCTAATGAAATAATAATTATCTGTATGACAGAAAACTGGAAAGTATTGATTATTTCTGACTAGACATTTCCCAGGGAATGTATAACATTGAAGGTGTGTGTATGATCTTGTGACTGAGTAGCAAGTATCTGTGACTGACAACATGTAATCAAGTTACTGGCATTGCTTCATTTCCTGGTTACAAGTGTGTTGCTTCATTTCCTGATTACAAGTCTGTCACAAAACATGTTTCACAAAACAAGTTATTGTCATTGCTTCATTTCCTGATTACAAGTGTGTCACAAAACATGTAATCAAGTTACTGGCATTGCTTCATTTCCTGGTTACAAGTGTGTAACAAAATATGTAATCAAGTTACTGGCATTGCTTCATTTCCTGGTTACAAGTGTCACAAAACATGTAATCAAGTTAATGGCATTGCTTCATTTCCTGATTACAAGTGTCACAAACATGTAATCAAGTTACTGGCATTGCTTCATTTCCTGATTACAATTGTCACAAAACATGATGAGCTGAAGTAATAATAACATGACAAGTCATTCAGTAATTCCCTGTGAAACCCAAATGTCATATCTATATTAGACGTGGAGCATATCTGTTAGAAATGTGCGACATTGTACATTTCTACGTTTAACAAGGAGCTTTTCTATGTGAGACATAGGTAACATGCTAGATAATAATAATAATAATAATAATAATGTCCATTTGTAACATGCTAAAACTCCACACTGAGGCGTGCTCAAAGTGCTTACAATAGGCAAATGAGTGGAGATAATAACAGTAGGTTGAGATTATTTAATGAAAGGTGTCCATGAAAAGTATCCACAATATGTTAGACATTGGGCTTCCAGGTAGATATCTCTGTTTCTGCATAGTAAAAGAGCTCAGAATAATAACCCCAATGTACTTGTGTAGACAACGTAGTAGTCTTATGATACAGAATAGATTCATTTAGCTTATCTATTACAATGGGCCCTGGGGGCCCCGGCATCAATGTTTGCGAAAGTTACCTTTCTGGCGCAATATTGATAGGATGCGATGTCTGTATAGTGGCAATGCAGTTATCATCCTTAGTCTTGTCAGTACCAGCTGGTGCTCGCAGGTTTACTGTAACATTCAACGTTACGGATGTTGCGGGTTTCCTCCTGCCCTAAACTGACAAGTCGTGATATAAGTGAAAGAATCTTGAAAGCGACT
>JAUTBT010070710.1:0-13725 GCA_032361225.1 Lepetodrilus schrolli
GTGAAACACTTGTTACGAGGTGACAACACTTAGGACTGGTTTAGGAGCTCCTAAATAGTTATGAGACCGTTGTGAAACGGGGGCCTGGATGTTTCAAACCATGACCTGGACATGTCAGAGAATCCAACTGGCTAAGTGGTTGTATTTCTGGGGAGAGGAAGTGCAGTCTAAGGGTCAGTGTCTAGGGGCTGGATGGGGTCTAGTCGGCTGCATCACCAACTTTGAAGAGATGTGTTCCAGTCAATAAGTTACGTGTATTTTAGCTGGAAGCCAGACGCATTGCATACTATTTGAGGACATGGGTACTATTTGAGGACATGGGTACTATTTGAGGATGTGGGTACTATTGGAGGGCGTGGGTACTATTTGAGGACATGGGTACTATTTGAGGATGTGGGTACTATTGGAGGGCGTGGGTACTATTGGAGGGCGTGGGTACTATTTGAGGACGGTGGCTATTTTGAATGTGAGACATGTCAGTGCAAATACCTGCTGTAGTTGGAGAGATGTCACGTGACCATGCTACCAGACACGCTATTTGAGGAGGTGGTTATGTTTGAACTGTTGAGACATGCCAGTGCAATATCCCCTGTTGTTAGAGAAAGGTCCATTTGAATTGTGATGAAACATACTGTGATTAAGTAAAAATGATGTGCTACTATACCTTTGCATTGACAAATGTTTGAAATAAGCACATCGTAGTAGAGTTTATCATTCTTACACGTATACTACTATCCTAAAAGTCGAAAATATTTGAATTCAACAAGTTTTGATTCTAAGAGGAACAAAAATTAAAAAATAATCTATATATATATATACACTAAAATTTTAATAATTCGTAATTACAGTATTTAGATTTGTTGATAGTGTTTAAATATATTTGTTTTTCATTGTGAATTTATAATAGACAAATTATACAAAGGAAAATCAGCAATAATTGATTCACAAAAATAGAGTATTGGTATAGTTTTGTTCAGTGACCTAATCCCAAATATTCCTTTGCAATAACATATATAATCATAAATTTTTTAATGATGATAATAACCTCCATGCCTGAGAAATCCCACCCTGCTCCCGTTCACTTGTCAGTCAATTAACAGTTGCCATCATTAGCAGTATCATGCTCTGACTGAGCCATGTTTGTATGGTAACGGAGACTCCTTTGTTGTTTGTAAATTAATTACCCAATCAGAAATGGCCTTCTGTCGGTCTACATTATAGTGCGTGAAATCTTACCGTGAAATCTTGCCATAACCGTGATCAACAGACACATTAAAAAGTCTCATTTAAATTGGTTAGTCAAATTTGTTTGCTTTTTCACAAATTTGAAATCAGATGTGCTTTTCACTAAAATATGTTAATTGTTCACCTTTCACCTTTTTTTTCAGTTTTGCTATAAATGAAACTGTTTAAATATTGATATTTTTTTTGGACAACACTATTTAAAGAATAATAAGTTGTTGTTTTTTATTAATAATATTTTCCTCACCCCCCAAAAAAGACAAAGATTAGATTAAACTAATTTCTTTACTCCTTTGATATTCTGGATTCCATGACTGGAAATTTTCCAAATGAATCTATTTAGCATCATTAATATAGAATTAATATTCTGTATCTTAATGAGAAATGTCTGCTTTGCTTCTGGCCATTGAAGGTCCAAGAAAAGTAATTTGTACTATTGACATTAATGTCAAAGATATTAATTAGTTTTAGATATTTCCCCCAACCAGAGAATGATCGTCAATTAATTGCCTTTGTTGTAAAGTCAACAAAGGCTGTAGCATGGAGCTGGCAAAGCAATGGAACAAATATTCTTTTAATTCTTACAGCAGATAACATGCACAGAGTATGCATTGGTCGTCTTTACAGACTTGTGATAACAGTGTGTACATTCTCCCCGACTGACTCAATCTTCCCAATTTACTACATGGTAAGAAAAAGGTGGGATTTGTGATTACCTGAAGGTAACTTTCGAGACGAACAAGTCCACATGACAAACAAATCTGTATTGTTCTCTATGCTGGATTATGTACGATAAGTGCATCTGCGGTTGCCCACAGTAGAAAGAAGGTTAATGCTGTAGACAGGCAAATAAGGACCTTGTCAATGTCAGAATGTATCTCTTGCCAGTCAGAATAAAAATCAAAATCTGTATATTGCTAATGTTAGAATTTCAGATTTGCTATTATACATCTTGCCAGTAGAAATTATACAATTTTGCTATATCTTGCCAATGTCAGAATTTACATCTTTGCTTTATCTTGCCAATGTCAGAATTTACAGCTTTGCTTTATCTTGCCAATGCCAGAATTTACATCTTTGCTTTATCTTGCCAATGTCAGAATTTACAGCTTTTCCGTATTTCAAAATGGTTCCTTTGTAACAAAATGAATTTAAATTGGTTCAGTGTTCTTGTCTATTTGCTTATATACATAGACGTAATGGATGTTGAAACCATAACATGCAAGAAAGCTTTTAGCCCGTGTTTGATCACTCTTGGATTATAAAACTCTTTGTTTGTGAAATCGATATTGGAGGTAATTAATTTTCAGCAGTAACATTTATATATCAGCCTCATGAAAACATTGCTGTCACTGTGTCAGGTTCTGTCTAGAAGTTTGATTATGCCTATGTACAGATCTAATTTTGAAATACCACAGGTCATGTTGCCAGGGAAATGAAATGGTGTAATGGAAACCATTGAAATTTGTATTCCTACTTTATCAAGAAATTTTCATTTAAATCTACTGTGTCCGCCTTATCACTTTTTTCATTGGTTTATTTGTTTATTTATTTTGACAATTGTGAAATCAATTTTAAATATTGTCAAGAAAAGCATTTGCATTTGCATTTACATTATTTTTAGTTTAATACCTCTTTCCTTGTAGGTTTCTTTGTTTGAAATTTCTTTTTGGAGAATTGTGAAATCATTGTATATATTGTCAAAAACACATTTGCGTTTACATTATTTTGGTTATTTTTTAAAATAACTTGAAGGATGGTTACCTAGAAACACAAATGTGTCAGTTGACATTATTTTTCGAAAATGTTTTATGTCTGGAAGACATAAAACATTTTCGAAAAATAATGGCAACTTTAATTGGCATTAATTTTCTTCATTTCCACAAGGCGTTCATTTTCATGTCAGTCGAATTGTGTTTGTAACTAACATACTGCTATACTGTCAACCCCTGTTTATTCAGTAAAAGTGTGCGGGTAACTGAATTTCCGGATGTCTGAATTTAGCAAGAGTTGCCACTCTAATTTTCATTTACCACACACAATGATCCACGACACACAACAAATATATGTTCATACAACTGTATAGGTTAGGTAGATAACAAAATACAGAATGTGTTTGCAATTCCTTGATGGCAACTCAAATTTTAATCCAATCTAAATTACACTGATTATTTGCAACCGCATTTATAGCGGGTGACAAACAATTTGTTATTGTAAAAATACTGTCTCTATCAGCCTAATCAGGTAACTTGCTAAACATATAGTCTACTATAGCAGTTGATGTTTTCTTATGACATAACTTCACAAAATGTATTGTCTGGATATCTGAATTAGCTTAATTTGTCAAATTGGTTCCCAGTAATGTCTTACAATAAACGGAAACTGAATTTCCAGTTATCTGAGTCATTTTATGTAGGAAGATATTGGTTCCCAGTAAAAACTGTACGGATATTGAGGGATCCACATATCTGAATTCTGTGTAAACGGGGTTCAACTGTATAGTATGTACTGCTATAGCTAACAAAGCTGGAGATGTATCCCTCATTACCTCTCTCTCATTCATCCACAGTAATCAACTTTGCTTTCACACTTCTGCACTGATATTGTAAAAACGATGCATTCTGTGGTACAGCTGATAACCCGTGGTACAGCTGATAGCCCGTGGTACATCTGATTGCCCATGGTACATCTGATGGCCCATGGTACATCTGATGGCCCACGGTACAGCTGATAGCCCGTGGTACAGCTGATAGACAGCTGATAGCCCGAGGTACAGCTGATAGCCCATGGTACAGCTGATAGACAGCTGATAGCCCACGGTACAGCTGATAGCCAGTGGTACAGCTGATAGCCCGTGGTACAGCTGATTGCCCGTGGTACAGCTGATTGCCCGATGGATCCAGCGCCACTAGGGAAATCTACTGCTGTGTACATGTCATCCATCAGGGGTGATGTACACACATAATTGTCCATCCCTTCACTGTGAGCAGAGGTCGCAGATAGTCTGGAATTTTCATCGCAATCTCTTCCCGTTGTTGATTGGGCAGAATGTAGCACATTTGGTTGTATGTTATCATAGGCTCTTCTTATTGTCGATTGGCCAGAATGTAGCACATTTGGTTGTATGTTATCATAGTCTCTTCTTATTGTCAATTGGCCAGAATGTAGCACATTTGGCTGTCTGTTATCGTAGTTTCTTTTCATTGTCGATTTATCATATTATTTCACATTTGGTTGTATAGTGGTATGTCTCTTCCCATTGTGGATTCGCCAGATATCACATTTGGTTGTGTAGTGGCTAAGCATTGGATTTCGGAGCCAGAGGTCCTGAGTTTGTACCATGTCCATGTTGGTCGAATTGTCACAAACGTATCCAATCACTTGTTGGGAAATGTTTCTATTTCTAAAATTAAATCTGATAGTCAAAATCATCTATTTTTGGTGTAAGTAATCCAATGTATTTTTCTCGTATGCACAAATTTCTCCTATCAGTTGGTTGATTGTCATGTGATGTGAGTTTGATGCACGTTCACGGAATGGCGCCAAAGTGGCATCTTAAGTACCGCTTGAAGAGGGATATTTGCAGTTCAGACTGTGATCTGCCTTTAGCTAGTCCTTGAACGAGTAGACTGCTGCTTCACACCTCAGTCACATCTCAGTCACACCTCAGTCACACTGCAGTTACACCACAGCTTATAACATTATGTATGGATTCATGAGCACATATTGAATGCTAGACAGATGGAGTGGCAAGTATTTAGGAGATAAAGCAACTTTTATCGGCCATATGATTGAGGAGTGTTGAGGCACATTATATTTGTCTATTAAATATATTTTCGATCATTTTGTGTAATATCTGTAAAACAATAACTCGGTCACTGTAATATAACATTGGGTGAAATATTCCTGCTGCCATGTAAAGAAATAATTCAATCAATCAATTAATTAATCAATTAATCCATTATTTGTAAATATCGTGCATAGTTCATATTTTGTAGTTGTTGCATATGCGGTAATGTTAAGCACTAAATCACTGGCCATAGTTTGTTACTAATATTCCGTATATTTAACAACCATCTTACACATGTATGTATGATCACTTCAAATCAGGCAAATCAGGCAGGAGAAAGGTCTTTTGTTTTCTTTGTGTAATTGCTGAATGTCGTTTTAATAGGCTTCAGAACAGACTTTGAAGATAAGAATACTGTTTATCTATTTATAGTAGTATTCCACATTGATCGGCCATTTCACAACGTTCCATACCCACAAAATAAGCTGGTTAGTTCCAAGGATACAAATCTGTAGAAAATAATTGATTTTTCCACAGTTTCAGTCTCATGTAGACTAATGTGTACAGGAGAATTTATTGCCCGGAATCATGATTATACCTCCCTGGTAGTGACGACTCGCTAATTATGGTGTAGGTATGTGGACAAAATATTCGGAAAAATGTACATACTTAAAGTGGTTAGTGTGTGTATGGATGGCATGTGGGGACGTATTAAGGATACGCAAATTTGCGTTATTAACCAGAGATGTGGCTATTACTGGTAATGGACTGGAAAATGTGTGCTAAGATGGGAAGCATTGGTCCATTGGGTTAAATATCTCTTTAGTAATGTATGGTGTTACCATGAAAATGTCTGAGTAGTATATGGTAACATTCTTGGTAACGTGACCTACTTTTTGGTGTGTTAGCATTTCATTGTTTTGATGTGAGGATGTAGTAATAATAATAATAATAATAATAATAATAAATATAACAACAATAGTAATAATATAATAATAACAATAGTAATAATAATTATTTGATATAGTAATAATAATAGTACTATTACTACTAATAATAATACCAATAATAAATATACCGTAATTACCCTAATAATCCGAACAGGAGAAAATAATAAAATTTGTAGCTGAAAAATACAATTTTTTTTAATGATCTGTGTTCATATAATTAGGGACAACCAAATGAAAGTACTAAATATGGTTGTAAATGAAAGGGTAAATAATATACTATCCATAGTCTCAGAGGGTGAAAGTAAATAGTTTAAATATAAATTTTATTGATTGGTATTATATTTATATGAAAGGAGCTGCTGAAATTTGATACCCTCTTGTTCGCCAGTAAATCAGACTAGACTAGGTAAATAAATGAAGGATTTTAAAAATGAAATACATTAGATATAAATAGATCAATGTAAAAAAAAGATGTTTTGTTCAAATAATTAGAAGATTATGATTTATAATAAATGGTCATGTTCGTATTTTTACAGTCAGAACTAAATTATTTTCGCCAATTAATTTAGGTGTTCGAACTATTAAGTGGTTTGAATTATTAGGGTAAATACAGCAATGATAATAACAATAAACACTGTTACAGCAACAATAATAATAATTAAAACATTGATTGAATTAGTGCTTTACATCGCAGCAGGAATATTTTACCCATACATGATGAAATAATTATAGCAAGTAATTGCTACTAACCCATTATTCCAATAATGCTTCTGTATTCTACAATAAAAAAAATATATGGAGAAACAAATAATAAAACATTTGATGGCACTGCTGTATCTCCATACCTTCCACCGACTCAGCACAAGTACATTTAGACAGTTTATATGAGGTTTTACTCTCTGTGCCTTATTACTTGTATTGCCTGCCTTGTGTTCGTATAATGTCAATGGATATATCCTGACTGTCCTGTGACATCATCTAAGCCTGAGATGAAGGATTGAGTAATGCTGAAGTAATAATAATGGGATACTTGACTAGAAGCACACCAATGAATAGTGTCAATAATGTTGATGCATTCAGGTTGGCTAGACATGGCACGGTTGTCATGATTTCTAAGGTAATTTATCTGTGGAAAGTTCTGACTATGCCCAATGGAAGATAATCATTATGTAACCATTCCTAATTGAATAACTCCCAAGTATTGATTTGGAAATATTTGGAGATTCACGAGATGGGAGTTTTTACAGTTTTTGGGGACGTGGAATAATTTTCTTTAAGCTTTGGAATTGCTAATAAGTTTGTGATTATGTATGGTATTTTTTTAAAGTCTTATTAATTCAGTTGGATATGATAGTTAAGCCTTTTTTTCCTGCTGGATTATTCACAACCTCTGCTTGATAGGCCATCTATCCTTGCAGCCAGTTGAAAAGGTGTTAATTAATTAATCGATTTCATTAGCAATTACATCCCGGTGTAGAATCATCTGGATTACAATATATGCATGAGTTCAGTTGAGACGTTAGTGGAGATATCGTTGTCACAAGTCTTCATTGTACAAACATGACCCAGTATATACAGTGGTAGGTATTACCTTTACAATCCAAGCCAAGGCAGATATTTCAATTTATTCACATATGGATTTCAGTTTTAGTAGGTAATACATTCGAACCCTTCACAGAATACTCCTCTTGACAGCTGGTGATTGTCACTACACTAATAGCTTGAGCTATATAGATCCCATTTATTCAAAGTCATTGATTTTACTACAAATAGCGTTTCAGTTTCCCACTAATCCTGACTTTGCTAAATAGCCAGATATTGATTGATGTTTAAGCAACTCGTGCATAGAAATTATCAAAACAATGGTCTTGGCTTTGCCATGCACTCGCAGGTTATGATTAAGAGAAGGAGCCTCTTTCTCTGTCCATTCCCAGCCCTCAAATCTCCACAAACTCCACCTTTCTCTATAGTATAAGAGACCTGCTCACAGTAGCTACTGTAGGCATGCAGCTAATAAAAGGACCAGCGATTGGTGTAGTGCTGGCAATCCACTGAAGTCAGAGTGAGCGTAGTATAGGGAGGGGAAGGTTTCACTCACGCATCCGTCCCATGTAACTAACACTGCTGTCGGCTCAGATCAGCTCGCTGGCTACCCACCGCCCCGCCTGCCCGCCCCACCCCACCCCTCTCTCTCTCGGATCACGTGCACGCCTGCAATGTGTCTAGAAGACAGCTTAGCGAGTTAGTCCTAGGATTCCATCTGTTTGTTAACGTCGCACCTGACGAGTCCAGGATTACCGCGAAGTAGTCGGGGATATTGTGTCGTGCTCTCGTCAGGAGACCAGGAGAAAGGATGTATACCAGAGTGTGATCGTCGCCGCAGACCGCAATGCTGAGGATATCTCTTTGGTAAGTCCCGTAGATTATCTCCGACCACGGTATCACATGTCCGAGTGTATGCTGTGTTTGAACAGGCTCTGGTTAAACGTTTCACAATTGTGCTGTCATAAGTCTTAATGTTGTCACGCTTCAATTCATCCGTAGTACTGTCAAAATCTGGGTCCTTTTTGCTTTATTGCTTTAATATTGTTAGGATTTAACATACGTTCTAACAAGTTGATTGATTTTTATTTTAAAAAAAGATTTTGAGTACTTTATCAGATTAATATTGTCATTGTATTAAGAGATCTTGCAAGTGTTGAAATTTCATTAATTACTGATTATTTTAGCAGCTGAAGTTTAAAAGGTTCACAGCTAAAGTTTAAAACATTCACAACTGTTAACTCGCTCATTTCATGGGCAAACTATTCTAGCAACAACGTTAAGCGATAAATAACTAATAATAATGCAATAAATAATTTGAACCAGACTGAGAATACATGTATTCTACTGATGTCACAACATCGACATTTCAAGTTGTACTGTGCCGTGTAACCCATAGCAGTAATTTACAGTACTATCAGACCTGCGGATGCTAACTTGCCGTGCAGTTTTCTGCCAGCTATGTGTTATCCTAGTCTACAGTTACTCATGTGTTGAATGTGCACTGTTGTTTTGATTTATGTTGTGCAGAGTAGGACTCCAGCCCTCTGTATGTACTCTTCTGTCATAGCTGAGTTCTGTACTCTTCTGTCATAGCTGAGTTCTGTACTCTTCTGTCATAGCTGAGTTCTGTACTCTTCTGTCATAGCTGATGTACTCTTCTGTCATAGCTGAGTTCTGTACTCTTCTGTCATAGCTGAGTTCTGTACTCTTCTGTCATAGCTGTACTCTTTAGCATCCTAAATATTCTAACTGACGTAGTAGCTGTTAACTCTTTTACATTTTAACCGTCATAGTAGCCAATAATATTGATAATAATAAGTAATTTTTATAGCATCTAGGATCTGGACTAGCTACGCAATAGCTACTTAACTCTTTAACATTCTAACTGTCAGAGTAGCTGTTAACTCTTTAACATTCAAAAATCACAAGATTCTTGGAATCTTAAGTAGGGTTTAATTGTTTTTTAATTATTTTTTAATTGTTTTGTAATTTTTTTTTTTTTAATGGTCTGCTGTCGGCTGTTTGTAAGATTATCCCACGTCTCTCTTCTTATAGTGGTGTTAAGATATAAATCCCTTGCCTACTCCTCGTCTATGTCATGTAGAAACAATTTAATATTGGTGCCTCATTGGAGGTGGTTTCTGTTTGCATGTAATCTGGGTTAAGTACAAACTGGATTGCTACAGGAACAGTCATGATATAGTGGTATAAACAAGAGGATAACCACTAAGTTTATTAATAATATTTTAGGAATTCATTTAAAACAGTGCTGCAAAAATGTTTTCTTTTGAATTTGAACCTGTTACTTTACTCTACTCAAGCCTACCAGATATATATATCATAGGAGACATAATTAATAAAATAATACAATAGTTTTATAGAACCATTAATAAAGTAAATAAAGTAATATCTTAATTTTAAAGACCCTTACACCAAGAAAATAAAACAAACAAGTTTTTTAATGAATACTATTCACCCATGGGAATGATAACCATCTAGCTCCTTGACTGATAGCTTATATTGTATCCCCAGGGATTTGAGAAGGAAAATGATAGCACACTGATCCATTGACCAATGTAATAATGTAGTGCTATGAGCATGCTTTTGAGCATGGGAGTTGGCACAATATAAATGCACACGTTATTAATATATTATTATTATAAAAACTAATATTTCTCTCATCGCTCATCTACAACTAATTATTATAAATCGTTAATCCGCAGGTAGTCTAATAATGGTAAAAGTACAAGAAGGTCGTTAACAAGCGTATCCACTGTCATGGAGGTGTTGGTGAGATCTTCACTAATGATAAAGTAACAGTACAGCTACCGAGAAGCTTTGATTACACAGCTCTCTTTGGATGTATCACATCAGCGTTCTATAGGGCTTCTCCAATTACCACCAGGAGGAAGAAGGTTAATTAGGCATTGCAAGAAATATTGATCGATGACAAATTATTTTGATGTTTTGATTCAAATATTTTTGGTAACAGTCAGGACTAATCTATGTTATGTTCTTTCTTTTTGTAACATAACATCTTCATTAAAACTATCGTATTACTCAACATTGTGTCAGTGAATGAGTGAGTGATAATGGAGTTTACCGTTGCTGTGGTAATGTTCCACCCATTTGCGAAGATTGTGTCAGTGAAATACCGACAGCATAAAGATATACAATAAATATTTACTTACTTACTTACTTACTTACTTAATTACTTAATTACTTCATTACTTCATTAATTACTTACTTATGCACATCGATATAATGCATTTATCATGTTCTGGCTATAGAAATACTTGAGTTAAAAGTTCACCAGAAACTTGTCTTGCTCTGTGATGTTATGTTTCCTACGTATCCAGTGGTCTGTGAACTCAGTAACATTCTATCAGAGTAATAAGATCTCGGTAGGTTATTGTGTTGAGGAGGTGTAATTACCACTGTCTTCACCAGTTACATGTCAGATAGAGACTACGGTTTTCACCAGTTACATGTCAGATAGGGACTACTGTCTTCACATTTACATGTCAGATAGAGACTACTGTCTTCACCAGTTACATGTCAGATAGAGACTACGGTTTTCACCAGTTACATGTCAGATAGGGACTACTGCCTTCACATTTACATGTCAGATAGGGACTACTGTCTTCACATTTACATGTCAGATAGGGACTACTGTCTTCACCAGTTACATGTCAAATAGGGACTATTTGGTTGCCATAGCTATGTGACATTTGAGGCATTCTGTTTGACCTATGGCCCAAAATATATGCAAGTGACAAACCGTGATATTAGTCAATCTTGAAAATGGCTCAACACCCTAATTTAAAAAAAATAATAATAATAAAAATTGTAAATTAAAAATATGTAAATAATAATAATAAAAATTGTAAATTAAAAATATGTAAATAATAATAATAATGGGAATGAGCATCTAGAAGGAGATCAGAACCAAGGCAGTTAGTTTCTTATATCTGGGACAGCTTATGATGCAAGCAATGATATAGTACAGTGGCTTCATGACTCTAAATGTATGCAAGACTTAGTGACGATGATACACAGATTGTGCATCAAACAGAGGTCGACACTGAGTCAAGGCAGTTTGTTTCTTATAAATATCGGGTGGCTTAGGAAGCAAGCAAGCATTGACTTACTATACAGTTGCTTCATGGCTCGTATGGCTTAAAAAACAAACCAAAGGTCGCTAGTTCAAATCTTGCCAGGATAGTTCAAATCTTGCCAGGAGGGCCCCGGTGTCCATATTCAGAGAGAATTGGGGTGAAATGTCGATGTAATCTGGCTGGGTACCCTTTCATGAAGAAGCTCTTATATCCACTATTAGTACCTCTTTCATAATAGTGGTCTCAAATGATATAACGCGAAATCTTGTATGAGAAGGCTATCGTTTTGTAGAGGACACGAGAGGTTCATTGAAGACTGCCTACCCAGTTACACCTCTCAAATCATCGCGTATTTTGGATAAAGAAAGTTTCCAGTACTACCCTTGGTTCATGTTTACTCAGCCATGGCTTGACAATGGCACATGGATGTTGCAGGTTTTCCTCCCATAATAAACACATATGGAATAATATTCTCAACAAAATTAATTAAGGGATGGCAGATATTTTGTGGGAGAAATCTATCTACCAAATTTCAGAATTCGGCTTGAGGAATCTGGTACCATTCTTCTTCCAGTGTGTACAAGTTCTTGAAGATTGCCTGGAGCCTGTAGACGTTTGTAAATTGTTAGTTGTTAAAATAATATAATGCTAAATTTATCCTGAATTATGCTGACATGGGTAAGACCACACACCACATGGAGATGAAATATTAATACTGACTATGTTGCTGGGACGAACACACTTTGTTAACCTTGCAGTATACCGTATATATAAATATACAGTAGATATATACACTACACTCATTATAAACTACAGAGGTTGCTCAGTGGGATGCCGTATGCAAAGTAGCGCACGATTTCCATATCAATCAGAGATATCCAGGAGGCCGACGTTCTGACAAGCCATGTGTTATGTACGCGATGATAAACGTAAGCAGAAGAAGGTATGTCAGACTCAAACAGGAAAGCGTATGTCAGATTTACTCTCTTCCCCGTTGCTAAAATAAATTTAAAAAATCTGAGACAGTTGCTTAAAAATTATTTTGTTTCTGAGAGTGATATCATGATATGTGACCGTAAACATTAATTTTCCCCAGAGACAGTGATATGATTTGTGAGCTTAAAATTTAATTTTTTTCCCCACCAGTGACATCTTACGAATCCATCTCACGCATGCATTGGCTGGATCCATCCGAGCATTAAATGTAATTTTCTGGACAATAACTGGCATTGTGGCTGCAGTGAAGGACTCGCGGTTCCCTGGGTTGTCTTGGTTCTGCCACATTGCCGTGGTTACTACTGTATTGTGTTCTCTTGTATTACGGTCTCTTGTCAAGGGTGTCACCTCACTTGTGGGCAGATCCTGGGTCCTAGGGACACACGGGCAGGTCAATTGGTCTATTAGCTTAGTCCCGAGCCTAAGTGCCACCATGTACCCGTGTCCTATTTAGTCATTAGTGTTCTGTTTTATTGGCTGTTGATGTACAGAGTGTGTGGTTCCTTACCAGTGTGACATATGTATAAAGCATGTCTTGTATGCAAAGAAAACGCTTGAATGATTTAATGAACATTTTAAGTAGATATGGGGTGTGAATTGCAGATATGTTCATGCAGAAACTCTCCAAAACTTGTTTGTTCTAATTTATTTTTTATCGAATTTATCGTCACGTATGGGTGAAAGATTCCCGCTGTGGCGTAAAACAATAAATCACTCGCTCTTTATCCAATTTCTCACATTATTTCTATTCTTTCATTTCTCTTTCTCTTTCTCTTAGTGTCTTTCCCTCCTTTCTCTTCTTTTTCTATTGCTTTCTTTTTTTTGTATCTTCTTTTGTTCTTGTTTTTTTTTATATCTCCAAACCTCTCTCTTCCCCTCTCTCTCCCTCCCCCTCTCTCTCACCACAAAAACTTCCCCCCTCTCTCTCACCACAAAAACTCCCCCCTCTCTCTCCCCCTCCCTCTCTCTTCTCTCCCTCCCTTCCTTTTCTCTCTCTCTCTCTCTCTCTCTTTCTCTCTCTCCCTCCCTCTCTCCCCCCTCCCTCCCCCTCTCTTCCATTCCCCCTCTCTTCCCTTACCCCTGT
>JAUTBT010070721.1:0-13724 GCA_032361225.1 Lepetodrilus schrolli
TCATTAAATCATTATTAGTTTTCATCTGATTGTCTTTTATTCATTGACAACATTGCACGTAGTATTCAAGTGAACAACATACTTTTGACGAAAACATTTCCTTAGGAACAACGGCTTTTATCACGCTGAATGTTGCAGTAAACCTGCAAGCGCTGGCTGGTATCGACAGTGTATGAGAGACTGGATTATTGTTTTACGTCACAGTGGGAATCTTTCACCCATATGCAACGATGAATTATTTAATTATGCAATATGAATGGGTAAAAATTAAAGGGTAGCATGAAAAACATGCCTAAAATGTTTAGATAAAAAAGTGAAGAATATGATTGGGAATGATGAAATGGAATTGGAATAAATAATGTAAATACAATAGAATTAAGTATGCACTAGTGAAACATTAAAACTTATGGTATCGACAGACCAATGAAGATAACTGCATTTCCATGCTACAATCAGTGCATCCTATCAATATTGCATTAGAAAGTGAGTGAGTGAAGTACTGTTTTACGTCACAGCGGGAATCTTTCACCCATACATAACTGCATTAGAAAGCTTATTACACGTAAAATGAATTACAGTTCAATACCACGATTCTTAAAAAGATACCAATATACAATCAAAAAAGGACAAAGCATGTTCTTATTGATGGCAATATATATAGAGGAGTGAGTGAATTATTGTTTTACGTCTCAGCAGGAATCTAAAACCCATACGTGACGATATATATATTTAGAGGATCTCACATGAGTAGTAATATAATAAATTCAGTAATATATGAACACGAATGTGAGATTCTATTAATCACATAACTGTAGAAACTGTTGTAATATTGATTTTCAGTCACAAACATTATAATAGACAAATGTCTTGGGAACTGGATTAAAACACGCGGACAAAACATAGTTCCAAGTAAATGTGTAAATATTAATAAAGGTGCTTGCATATTTAATTGAAGAAGTGTTTTAACTTCATAATCGACAAATTAAGTCCCCAAAAGAAGCTCTAAAAGAGGGACAAAAATACTTTAACATCAAGTATGAATACAATTTAAAAAATCTATTTTTATTGTACTAGTGAAAATATTTATAGCATGGGTTTATTGCACTCCAAAACCCCTGTTATGTGATAAATTGAATATGGTAATACATGTCAAGATAGTATATTAAATTTGTCAAAATAAACATTTCATGCATTTACATAGTACCCAAGTCTACCTACTGCCTTGTAACCTACCTATCTTCTATGGCTTAAAATAAAAATAATTTCTCATGGGTGTAATAAAATAAAGCTTGATGGTGAGTACATTCAACATACCTTATCACGGCCGATAGGTAATGGGTCTCTGCTGTAAAGGTTCTTGCGTCCGTCAAATACTGGCTTGACTCCCAGGAAGATCTTCTGGCTGTAGCACTGGACCATGGTATCGATGATCTCTCTGTAAGTTTACAATACACATTCACATTCAACTCAAACTGTGACTCTTTCCAGTTCCAGCCTGTACCATTGTCATAACATGTGTAGTTGGTTAAATTTGGGTTCAGAAACCGCTTTCAAGATTCTTTCACTTACATAACGACTTGTCAGTTTAGGGCAGGAGAAAACCTGCAACATCCGTAGCGCTGAATGTTGCAGTAAACCTGCGAGCACCGACCAAGGATGATAAAAGTAAAACAGGCCCCAGTTTCATGATGGCATCCTAACTATTTAGGAGTTTCTAAACCAGCCCTAAAAGTTATCGCCCCGTAAAAGGTGTTTCACAGACGTTACAAGTCTCATCCCTTCCATTTTTTTTTTAAATTGGGGTTTAGAGCAACTTTCAAGAGTCTTTCACTTATATCATGGCTGGTCAGTTTCTGGCAGGAAGAAACCCACAACATCCGTAGCGCTGGATGTTGCAGTAAACCTGCGAACACTGGCTGGTACTGACAGACCAAGGACATCCCTTCCTAAATCGATACATAAACTTTAGGAGGTGGTAAACTGGGTCATAGAGTTAGGAGCTCCTAAATTTAGGATGTCGTTGTCAAGGGGCTTCATGGTTAGGAAATAAAATTGATGGTTAGGAAATAAAATTGAAAGTTTTGGTTGTTTTGTGGTTAAAAGCCATTTTGACGATTTTTTCACAAATCATGGCTTGCATGCATATGTAATGCTTGTACTAGTCTGGATTTCCACCAGTTTTTATAGTGCTAGCTCACTGGAATATCATGTCACAGATAGAACATATGGATACTCCATTCAGACACAGTATACCGATTCTAAGTTGACCAGTCCTTGCTTTACCCTTTTTAATGCTGAGTGCCATGCAGGGGAACAACAAGTACCATTTTGTATGACACGACCGGGAATCGAACATGTGATCATCCACACTCCGGCCCATGCTCTTTCACATTAAATATTACTGCATGGTTCACAATATAAATCTACTACTAAACTTTGTGTCAAATATCAGCAGTAACGACTAACTACTGTGTCACTGAATAAGAATCGATTTGCTCCTGCAACAACAAAATCTACCCACCTGTTGACTCTTCGTGGACATTTATCTGGTGTGATGGAAACATCATAGTGGTGGATGAAGCCCTTTGGTATTCGGACTTGGAAGTGGTTAGCACGTAGGAGGATGACACGCCCCTCTGATCCTACGCCGGGTCTAGCAGGACAGATGAAGTCTGAGGGCAGCGGTGGTGGCACGGTCGGTGGGGGGATTGGCTGGCCAGGAGCGAGCAAAGCTGTGCACAGAAACATTCAAACCGGTCACCCACAAGTATACACAGTACAACCAGTGATAAGTCTTTCACACCTTTGGGTCTTTGCAACCATTCAACATAACATTGTATACTGCATGCACTGTTCACAGCAAATGAGAATAACAATTATTTTAAATTGGGGGTTTAGAACCGTTTTCAAGATTATTTAATTTATACCATGGCTTGTCAGTTTATGGCAGGAGTGAACTGGCAACATCTGTAGCACTGAATGTTGCAGTAAACCTGCGAGCAGAGGCTGGTATCAACAGACCAAGGATGGTAACTGCATTGCCATGGTACATAGTCATCATATCAATATTGCATCAGAAAGGGGATGAGAATCTATTGGAGCTACTGTGTGAGAAGTCATTTTAGCAAACCAATATCATGTTTTGAAATGCTCAACAGCGAGTTGGTGTGCATTATAAGCACAAACGCTACTGCCTCTGTAGGTGTGGGCTCTTATCTATATATTTCGATGAAATGTGCAAAACTGCTCATTGCAAAGTACAACCATTAAACATTACTGTACATATTCCTGATCTTACTGATTAAACATTGAATATTAACTATTAACACATAGTTTTGATTAAGGCATTATGTTATGTTGCTCATCTTGATTCCATCAAACAAGTTACAACTAAAGCATAACGCGGCAATCACTAACTTATTGCAGATGGTTGTATTAGGGTTAACAGAGGAATTGCCCCATTTCTTGTTTATTCAATTATTGTTCACAATCAAATTTGCTATGTATTTTGCTACGCTTTTCTGACAAGCGTAAGATATATTCTTACGTTCTGGCATAGGAGGGAAGGGAAACGGTAGAGTAGGTGGACCCGGTTGTCCTGAAATGAAGAGAGATGGTCAATACTTGTATTCAACATACAAATTAACACAAAAAGTGCAAAAAAAGCACTAATGGACATCTGCAAGAACCCAACAACATAAATAAAATATGGGTACTAATTAATATACAATATTTATGTACAGACATGGCAATTTTCTGTGGATCCACCACTTTATTTATCCAGCCTCCAGGGGTCAATTTATATGCCCTGGATGTGGTTTTCGGCCTGTGGGCTCCAGACCTCAGGCTAGTTTTCAGCTGAAATCACAGTGTCTGTTGACATGGCTGTAGATATCACTCTTTCCTTATCAAAATGTTCAAGGGTGCCTTACAAATGTAATCACATTTCAATAAAATTATATAAAAAAATGAGAGCGCATTGTTGTGCTAGTTTCCTCACATGTCCCAGCCTCACTACAACCTACTATTGTGATGTGTAAAACATGCGCAAAACATAATGTATTTTGAGCTAAGGCCTTATTACTGAATAAACGTCTATCTCAGTGTCTGTTGTCATGTTGGGAAAACGAAATGTACAACATCTGGTTCGGGTGGGACCTTAGATAAAATTTATAATAATGAAAATTGTGCTTTATTTTCATCCTGCATGCTGCATATATAGAACAGCATAGCCAAACGAACCACAAAGATTTAACAAATGGTAAAAAGTCTTGATACTAACTTCAAAGGAAAAATTGGTGCAAAACCCTTCACTGTGTCATACAGCAATGCATTGAAACAACATCATAACACAGTGGCACAGCCATTATCAGTCTCCTTAAAACACAACATCTACAATGGTACCTGTAATGTCAACTGTCAAATCGAATCGGTTTACAAGCATTTTCAGTGTTCAAATTAATGCTGGCCCGGCACCCAAAAGGATGTTAATTTTAGCAATTATGTGTAATACATGAATATTCAGCTTTCAGAAAGGATTAGATTTCTTGCTAATTTCAAACAATGCACAATGAATATTGTTTTTGTGTAACATACGTGATGGGATATAGTATGCAATCTTCAAAGTATATTACAGTTGGAACTACTTTGACATTCCGCTTGCAGAGCGTGTCGATTTCAACATGTGACCGACATATGTACACTAGACTCAGTATAACTTTAGTTGATGTGTTGCCTTCTGCAGTATCAATCGTCAATTACATATTGATTGCATGTCATATCCATATCTAAGTCATTCTATTTATCATTGTGACTGTAGACATTAACATTATCATAATTAAATACTAAACTCACTATAGTATACGTTGTTGAAACTTGTATTTTTAATGGTCTCCATTGTGCTTGAGGAAGAATAATTTTATCCATGTGTCAATCTGTCTTATTAATTTCTGGATTTCATGAACCGTCTATAGATGCTATAGGCAATACATTGATGATTTAGAATGTTTTCTTTAAGTTTGACTATGTTGCATAAAAACAATAACCCACTCAGTACTCGATATTACAGATTACCTTTCCCTCATGAAATTAATGTTAAAGCTTGTGACTTACAACATTGATTTCATGAGGGATATATAATCTGTATTCTTGAGTACCGAATGGGTTATGTCTATATAGTACACAGTGATTATAATACAATTTGAAATAATGAACACATCTGAACATTTACTTATTTTCAATTCTTATAAAGCATTCACATAGATTTTATGCAAAGAGTGAATTGTTGTTTTACATCACAGCTAGAATTGTTCACCCATATGCGATGATTACGTAAAGAGAACGAGATATTGATCAAGACAACAAAGCAATTAACTGCAAACCAAGTCCTAAATCTCCATCTCAGATCATACCATGAACAAATCGCCCAATTATAGGCATGCAAGACTGCAAAGAAATGTAGTAAACTTGGTCAAGTAGCATGAAGATCCCCAAAGAGCTCTACAACGACTGTTGATGAATACCTATGCTTGTTGGGTTCCATTTCCCTTTAACATCCAGTGGATCTGGGTGGTCTGGATGTGGGATGGTTGTCGAAGAGAGAGATGTCTGAACTGAAAGTAGCAAACGCACATGCCCAGTTGAAATGGCAGCAACAATGGAATTTGCACGTAAGCATCATTTGTGGAGAGGTGCTTTGAAAACAATGTGCAGGGAGAACAGAAACTGTTGGGGGGAAGAACACCACCCAGCAGTGCAATTAGTACAGTACATACAGGTTGGGCAGCTTATAGGTTGTTGTTTTGCTTTAAAATATTTATTGACATAAATTTTATGTGAATGAGTGAGTGATTATGGAGTTTAACGTCGATGCGGGAATCTTTCACCCATTTGCAACGATAAATATGACGTAAACATACTTAGATTTAAAGAAATACTTGCTAAATTGATCATCATGTCTTCAAAGTACAACAAACGATTGCTTTAACCCAAGTACTTGTATACCTGTTTGTGTAAATGGCATCAATGGATGAGAATAGCAAATGGGTAGATGACTTTTAAACATTACATACTAAATGATCATCTAGTTCACAATTAGTTCATCTTCATGCTCACATGCAAAGGAAACAGATTAAATTGATATGTGAAACAGTAAATAAACTAAGACCACATTGATAATAATAATAGTCAACATTAACAAAATTGAAAACAGTGATGTTTTGTTTGTGTGGGAACAAGAAATTAGGGTTGCAATCAAAAGGCTAGGCATCAGGTAAAAATCAACCAAACTGCAGCAAGTAATGCAATTAAGGATTCAATACAACAATGATTTATACCATTTTATGGAAGTCCAAAATGTTGTGTATTAATTGAACCTTGTGCAAAACGTAGCATTCAAAATACTATACCTCCACTTGTTTTGTTAAGTCACCAAATTTTGGGGCCAGAATAAGATGTGCACAAATCTGTGGCATCACAGGTCAACTTGTCAGAAGATATAATTTATTTATGGCATTATTCTAGTACCATATCACAGCATATGCATTCAGTAATTTTAGCTACTATTGTCCTATTGAATAATATGTAGATTTTATATAGTGCAGGATATAGTGCGAAATTGAGCAAACATACTTATTTTCTTTGACAAGCTGACCCCGACGATTTGTGGGTATCTCGTTCAGGCCCAGATATTTGTTGATGTGCTGGGTGGGCACTAAATACAAATATTATTGAGAAAAAGAGCCGATTACATGGATGATACATTGATATTTTAGCATGTGTTTTTGAACTAACAAATCATTACTAATGGTAAGTGAGGAGATTAAGTGCACGTTTTCATATTACAAGTTGTTTTTTTCATGCTCACCCAGCTGGGCGAGGGAAAATATCATTTTACGATTTGGAATGTGCTCTAGCCTTCCCCTGACCGTACCCATATAAAAAGTAGCTTGTGATCAGCAGGGGAGGCTAGAGGAATCT
The DNA here is from genome assembly GCA_032361225.1 of Lepetodrilus schrolli. Lineage (NCBI taxonomy): Eukaryota > Metazoa > Mollusca > Gastropoda > Lepetellida > Lepetodrilidae > Lepetodrilus > Lepetodrilus schrolli. The sequence goes on from JAUTBT010070721.1 coordinate 6,979, forward strand.
CCAGCTAATCCTTTTTCATGACCCTTTTCAAGTAATACAATTGCTAGAAAAATTTCATGAAAACAATGGCTTGAAAACAATGGCTTGTCAGGTGACAAATGTCTAAAACTTGACATTTCTGGCCATCCGCTATATATGAACCAGCTGATTCACCCCTGTAGATCACCATTCTCACATACCGTACAATAAAACACATAGGTCACACATCATCATAATAACAACGATCTTGATGTAGCAACAGTCTTGTGCAATTATCAGTTTACATACTTGAAACATGCAGCAATGTATATAGTACGGTAGTATATTTTAAATGGCTAATGATCAATGTGAAATTTGATAGAAATGATCGGTGATTGATATGTCAGGTGTAAAGATAATTAACCATGTTAATACAAAACAAAAGCTGAATCACAAGCAACATCAATGAAAGGTTAATACATAAACTATAAGCAGTAAATAATCAATAGCTTAGATTGACACAATGAAAAACATCCTACTCATGCATAAGACTAAGAGCTGCTTATGATCCATACAGTGGCACTCAAACCACAAAATGGCAGAACTCATAACAATTGGATTTCGGAACAAGGACACCATTTTACAATTTAGATTCTGTTGAATATGTAATTACAAGTGATGCAACTTTCACAGACAGTATCATAACTAAACTGACTAAATCAAATATTCCATCCACAGTTTTCAAGGAGTAAAATGAATACCTACCGTTGAGCTGTGGACTCAGAAAAGGAGAAACACCTTTAAAAAAAACAAAAATAAACAGAATCAAACTCAGTTCCATAAACGGGGTCAGAAACTAACTTCAGGACAATTTTGATCTAAAGTTTGTTAATCTACAGATATATTTACATTCAGATACATTGTTCTCAATGCCAAAGTAGATTCAGAAGAACAGAAGGAAGATGTTAAAACTCATGAGTTCTGCCATGCAGAAGGATGTAGAAAAATTAGTAATTCATAATAATTAAAATTAATTGCAATTAAATATGTATGAAGCTCCAAAGCACACTACATGCCAATGCAAGCTTTAAGCTTTAACACGGTTTAATAGCATCTACATTTTCTAGGCCAATGTCCACAAACAACTTGAGGGAAGTACTGTGGTAACTTTTCTCCCAAGCTCCAATTCAATCACGATCAATAGACACAACACATGTAGTTAAAAGCACTTTATTAGCAATATTAATTTGGTGTGCACATACTGAGATAATATATGATCTGTTAGGTGATAGTCGCAATAACATTTTGAAGGTCAAATTTCTAAAGTCAAGTTCCCTTTTTGCAAAAATGTTTTGTTTCAACAATCTTTACACGCTAAAGCTACCAATTGCCATGATCATGATGGAAAATTGTAAACAAAAACGTAATATGGTTAGACGGGTTACCGGAAACGCAGGTATTATTCTGATAAGCTTAAATGCCATTTTAAAACTAAAGGTTCAATACCACATATTACTAACACAATTAACATATAGTTGTTGACCTGTAGATGGCCAGCTGACCAAGGCTTAAATTACAGTTTAACATGGAGAGTTCTAATTTTATTGATATATTTGAAATTGTGGCACAATGCCAACTGAGTCGTATATCGTAAGTTACAACTGATGTTACAGGATGCTCTACGACCAAGTGATCATGAAAATACTATTTTCAAAAATATAATTCAAACATGCTTATTGATACAGATTAGATCTATACATTGTTATAATAAAATTAATGCTGCACTTACTGTAATAATTAATGTATTTGCACTGGCTATTAAAAGCTCAAGGACTAATAATATAAAAATAATAAGACTTCCACCATCGTCGCCAATAAAAATAATAATCTTATAACATCACGAAAACCAACCTACAATTATCAAGATTGTAGTAGCTAACTTGAGTGTATACAACATTTGCAACAAAACCAGCAGGATATCAGTAAAATGAGATGGTAAGTAAATGGCTGAATAGCAAAATATATAACAGTTGTCTCCCTTAGCACAATTTTACTGAGATCGGTAGACACATTATTTGCTTACGTGACCCAGTACTACTGATGACACTCTAATGTAATGTCTGCAATTCAGATTTCTTTAGTCCTGGGATAGAAATTAACACTAGCCTGGGCTCCCATGCTAAAGGTATCCTAAAGGCTAATATAAATTCATGTTTTTTGTAAACATTTGATATTTGTATTACTATTCGGGCTAATAAGTTTTTAAAGGTAAATTTTTATCGCTGTTAGGCCTAAACTAAATAGTCTTACATTTAAATATTCTTACATTTAGTGTAGACTGATTGGAAGTCAGAGACTTTTGCTCTATCAAACTCCACTGGGAATCGAACATGCTTTGGTCCCTAAACAGAGTTACTTTTCTTTACTTACTCACATGACTTTCCCCTTCCCATTTTCGCCAACCATGTCTCAGTAAAATTGCACATGCTAAGGGAGAACTGTTATTCAGCCATTTACTTACTGTGTCTTATTTAGGCTGTGGGAACCGATTTACTCCTGTCAACAATTTTGTCAGTTGCCAGACAGCTGTTCGGCAGTACTCAGACACGTGTTTAAAAGTCAACTTATTTCAACTAGATCGTTAACTATGATGCTTTATAAAATTAGTTGATTATCGAGTGGGAATAACCGGTAATCATCAATGGACATTGAAGGTTTTCTCTTGACAATTTTGTTCAAATAATTTGGCAGAAATGGAATTAGCATGTGCATACTAATACATCTTAGTAGGTAATCTTAAATAATTTATTACTATGTTTACACAATTGCTTCCCTATACTCACATCACCGGCCATAATCCTCCTATAGAGGCTATGGGAGCAAGGTGTGACACAAACTCCGGCGGCAGACAACCCAACACCAAATCTCAAAATTCTCCTAGGAATGCACATGTCATCAATCAAAATGGACCTCCGTAGATAGATAAGACATTGTTTTGTTTGAATCCGCCGTCATTTTTTACGTACCTTATCGGTACGTATGGCCGGTGAAGTGAGTATAGCGAAGCATTATCACTACCCGGCCACAAACAGGGCCAACATTAAAATGAGTCACACTCAAAATATCTGTTTGATTGTATTAATGCGCCATGGTTTATGAAATTATCACTACCATTAGAAATTAGTTTGCAAGATCCTACGTTCACACAAGTTAAACCAGCACTTTCAAATCGTTCACACTTCAGTGATCATAAAATTATGGTAATTTCATAACCATATTTATTAATAGATTTATCAATGTCCTAGTACTACTACCCCTCGAGGACACCCTACTACCTATTAAGTGTGAATATTTAGCTACAATTTTGTTTAAAATGACGAATTATGCCTGTGATTGTATGCCTTTCAAGTGTGTAATAGATATGCCGTGAAATCTGTATAAATGTTCAGCTAACAAGGCTTCACTTCGACTACTAATGCTGGTCCCCCGGCCAGAGCACAAGCCGAGGCCATTCACCGATATCAGCTCAACTTCCAACATATTCATGTATTAGCTCGTTGGTCTGCATTTTAACCCCTACCTTTCACAATTACTTTCTAGTATTCGCTGAAAACATAAGACTGTAACAGTGGCAGGCACAATTCATAAGAAACGTGTTGCAAATAGGAAAAAGGACGGCATTTTCCGTGTGGGATTCGCAACACTTGTGGAAAATTAGAGAAGCAAACGACAAAGCAAACGCCTACACCAAAGCCATTTGGACACCCATAACAACGCCCTGAAGGATACATTTGTATCTGTAAGCTTACCCTGTGGAGGTATCGGATACATCTTTGCATTCTATGGCCCAATTTCGTCGTATATCGTTGTCAAATATCTAAGAATTACCTCACCACTACCTAAATAGAACCAACATGGCGGACAAGACTGCGGGGTCACAAGCCTCTCTTTCAACCAATGCATTTGCTTCCGTGTTGTCTAGATCTAGGTCACGTGTGATTAATAGCCACTCCCATTTTTTCGAGAGAGATCTACAACACAGTGCGAACTAACATCTAAAACATGAAAATTTGTTGATTTATCTGCTAGATTCGCAATTTCAATTTTTTTTTTATTAAACCAGATGTTTTGTTCTATGGACATGATAGAAAATTAGAAACGAAGCGCGTTATTTCGGGTCTAAATATATTGTATTTTCCGGTACGACGAGAATATCAGGTTGAATATTTAGGGAACGGAGACGTGACACCACAAGAACAGTCCAAAAGCTCCATTTACATGTATAAGCTACTAGTATTCAATAACTGTAACAGAGGATCATGCCGATGCTGGGATTCGAATCCGAGTTGCTGAATTGCGAGTCCAACGCTCTACCGAATGAGCCAAAAAGGTAACCCCGCTGGCCGAGACCAGTAGGAGCATCTTATATCACAACCAGCTACGTAACTTTACATTCCCTGCCGTCCGTGAAGATGCAGGCAAACAAACAAAGAGGCATGCGATTTTCCACGGCTGTTATCTCGGTAAATAGTTTATGGAATGAAAAACATTCAGAATAATTGCATCACTAATAAAAACTATTTCTATTATGAGCTATTACCAAATACGTTGTAAAATGTACGCCAGAGCTTGACAGGACTATCATATATACTATAACATATTTTTCCATAGCGTACGCATTCATTACATAATTTGCATTTATCTACATACACTATTTTCATTCATAACATTAACTTGTATATCCCATTCGTGTTACTACGTACGTTACTCTCTGCCACAATAAACAATGTAGGTAATATATTACTTCTTGCTTCTTTGTGTATTAATTAAGTAGGGCCTTCTGCTATTATGTTTAAATTACTATTATATGGTCATTTCGCGCACTCATTATTTTCTATGTAACTTCAGTGACTATGATCATGTTGTCATCTGTTCGTCTGGTGTAGTGGAACCATTGGAATAATCTAGATTTATAACCTTCTGGGTAATAAAGCATTATCTTATCTTATCTTACTACACATAGTTTGAGTTACATATGCAGGTAGCATGCGCCCATTTCTCTTTACAATGCTAGTAACCCCAGCCCTCTGGTTGATCCGTAGTCAATCTAGCCATTTTGGGTTTTTTCTTTGGGGTGTGATTTCGTTTTGAAAGGCAAGATATCATGGATATTAGGGAAGACATTCTATTAAAAAAAAAAAACTCACAAAAAAAACACCACAAATACCATGTTGATTTTAAAATATGTATAATTTAAAGGTATAACCACTAATATAGCCAGGTATAGCCATGCTTATACGCATGTTGATATTGTCAGGATGTATATTATATCTGTATTCTACACTTTTTAAACTTGAAAACAAAATTGTATACTTTCTTTTTCCCCGCCAGTTTATTAGGGTTCGCTAATTGCGTCTCGGATAATGTTTCATATGCATAGATCCATACCCTCAATCAGCGATTGATAACTAAAGATGATTTACTATTTCACTCTGAATGTTTTCTTTGAAATGTAAAATCTTTGAAGCGTTCGTAAAATATATGTAACGTTATTCTCCACAAGACAAGGCATGCTAATTTATGACCATTTATTGAATCAAAATATACAAATACGAAAAGTACTGGAACTGCACAATTATCTTAATATGCCACCCGTGGGAATTTGTCCTAGCATGTAACATGGAGGATACGAGTCGCCATATGTACATGTGTATCAAGTACTTCCTTATAATAATAATAATGCTAATAATAATAATAACTATTATACTACCTACTGCTACTACTACTACTACTACTACTACTACTACTACTACTACTTACTACTACTACTACTACTTTTTTCTTTGTTTTTTGAGTCGCTTTCAAGATTCTTTCACTTATATCACGACGTCATACTACTACTACTACTACTACTACTACTACTACTACTACTACTACTACTACTACTACTACTACTACTAATAATAATAATAATAATAATAAAAATTTAAAATTAAATAATAATAATGTGCGCATTTATATCGCGCCAAATCCAAGCTCTAAAGCATGCTGATAGCGTTACATTAAATATTACCCTGTCAATGGATCGGTCTGCTCTCATTTTCCTTCTCAACTTCATGGGGAGTATACAATTCAAGCTGCCATTCCAGGTGCTAGGTTATCATTCACATGTCCATGTCATCCTACCGGGTACTCATTATCTACAGGGTGAACAGAAGCATTTTCGAACTAAGCCACTTGCCAAAGAACCATCAAGATGTAACTTTATTAAAATTTGATTTGCACCTGTATATTTCTCCCATGATAAGTGAAAGGACAAATAATAAATCGTATAATTTATTTACATGCGGCAAATACTAATTATTGATATTATGTATACAGTAAGCTGGTTATCAGATACATAACGTAATACTGTATATATCTATATACCCTTGGAATACATTTTAGGGGAGGAGGGAGGGAGTGTTGGTACTTTAGCCCGACAAGCAAAACAAGAATTTAACTAGATATTTTATTTATTAATATTTAACTAGAGCTTGTATTGTTCTTACATCTCACTTTGTACTGGTTCAAATTAAATGACGAAATAGATAAATAATGTAATTTTAAAAAAATCAAATCTATGTGTATGTGTGTGTGCGTGTGTGGTGTGTGTGTGTGTGTGTGTGTGTGTGTGTGTGTGTGTGTGTGTGTGTGTGTGTGTGTTAGCCCGCACAGAAAGGCGGGCTTTGCGTTGTGTCTCGTGCTCGGGGATGGTCCAGCTTTTATCCTCTATAATTGTTTAGAGG
>JAUTBT010070732.1:0-13723 GCA_032361225.1 Lepetodrilus schrolli
CACTTGACATGTCTAATGTATAACAGGTGCGCACATAGAACATAGGACCAGTCTATGTTAAAGGGAAACACTCCAAGGTAGAATGTTTTGACATGGGTATGAATGTATGTTCTCAAATCGAATTCCATAATTGAAATGGAGGATTTCGATTTGGAAGTGGTGTCAGTGTGAACACATCTTAAGTTGTCGTTTTGGACCCAATTGGAGTTTATGGTCTTAGCATAAGTACATGCTCTTAGCATACATATAATCGCTCCAAATATCTTTTCACCATTGTAGGATAGGTTAGTTAGTTAGTTAATTTGGTGCTTAACGTCGCAGCGGGAATCGTTCACCCATACGCGACATAGGTAAAATTCCATTGCAGTTTACATTTCCTGAAAAACCCGAATAATGAGTTGGTATTGTACTGTATTATCTCAATTTTCTACAGTTTAATAGATTAAGGGGGATAACTCTAATAATTGAACACGGTCAAAATAACCTTGCAGTGAAACGACCACTGGTACCAATAACGCTACAAAACATATAAACATTAAGAACTAATAAAACATGAAAATATTGAAAATCAGTAGGATATGCGGAAAATGTAGTTGGTTACCCATTATACTTGTGTAGGCACATCAAATGTACATACTCATGTTTGACCATGAAATATGTAAACAAACCCGTGATTGTATGCCTTTGAATGCATACAATCACAGATATTTATGCTCAGGTTTTGGACTATATCGTTTGGCATGAAATGCATTGACATCACTATTTGATAGATTATCTCGCTAAATACTTTATTGAATGGCAAACAACAACAAAACTTCAATTTCTTATTTTCATTGAAAGCCCATACCAACAACAACAAAATCTGTGTATATAGCAACCACTAAATATTTTGAGTAAGTATTATTTTATGCAGAGGGGCACGTCCGAAAGACGGAACAGGCAAACGGGCTCAATATGCAATTGCGGATATGCAGGGGTTAACAATAATAGTTTTGCTCACTAGTCCTCATAATGATAACATATAATAAAGGTCTAAATAATCTAAAATGTCCACTAGTCCTCAGGATACCTTTAGCATTGGCCATTTTGTCTCGGGCTACAGTACTAATGCCAATATTAATCCCTGGATGTGTGAAGAAGAGCATCAGCACGTGTAGATGCAGTTCTGCTTACTATTTTGCTATCTATATGGCACCCATTAGCTACAGAGGATTGCAGTGGTATGTATCAACAAACGTACGCTCCAGATCTCAATGCGCTGGGTTAATCACTACGTGTAGCATAAATACATACACGTGGCAGAACGAAATCCAGCTAGGATTGGATTCACTAACCATTATACTTCATGTCTCCATGCTTATTTTCGAAGGAAAATGTTGTTTTCACATAGTAATTTATGAAAAATAGCTGCAAGATGGCGTCGGTTTATGAGCCTTTTTGATGAAATATGTGTGAGATCTAATTAATTTTAACTGATACAGAGGAAATCATACGAGTGGTCATATAATACTGAATGTATTAAACGAGTTTGAAAAACCGATATTATGCGAGGCTCTGCAAAATTCAGTAATATATGAACACGAATGTGAGATTCTAATTATCACATAACTGTAGAAACTATTGTAATATCGATGTTCAGTCACAAATACTATCTATATGCAAATATCTTGGGGAACCGAGATAATGCACGGAGACAATATATAGTTCCAAGTAAATGTGTAAACATTAATAAAATGTCTTTGCATATTTAATTGAAGAAATCTTTTAACTTTAAGTCACATGAAGAAGCTCTAAAAGAGATCCAAAAAGACTTTGATATCGCGTATGAATACAATTATAAAAATCTATTGTGATAATAGTGAAAATATTTATATTTATAGCATGGGTTTATTGTACTCTCAAACTCCGATGCTACGTGATAAAAATGGATATTAGCTGCTAGTTTATCATAATTTATTTAATAAGACATACATGCAGCGACCGACCTTTAAGACAAATAATTATCTTGACCGTATACGTTCTATCAGTTCTACACTGCATATGTTGGCCTAGATCAAACACGAATGGTACATATGTTCGTCGGACTATTTAGATAAGACAAGGCACATTAACACATTTGTTTTCATTAGATAATGATAATACTAGTAGTATTAGCCGACTAAGCGAAATATTATATTGCTTACTTTGTTATATAATAACATAACGTTTTGCATTGTAAACATGAATACCAGCCTAACAATTAAGCATACAGTGATACACGCACACTATGTTAAGTTAATACCGGACTAGTTATGCTCAGGATGTTCTTGCCACAATAGTAGCATATGATATATATTTATCATCTAATGGAAAACTGAATATGAACATTATTTACACTGTTTTTGCCGTTTTTTTCTAAATAATATTCCTAATTTTGCCATACAATGTGCAAACATGTATAATAACATATTATCTATCAAAGTTTTACCAAATTACCTTGAAATAACCAGTAACAAGAATGCAATTCAAGTAAGTTTATGAAAACAAGCAAGTATACAGATATATCATGCTACTCTGCCTGACTAATAACTATGCAAATTAGGGAGCTCTGACCTTGCGTGACGTCATTACGTCTGACTTCATACTACTATTTATAGATGCTACTATATGGAAGTAGTAAACAAGATGACAATTACGACCGACGGAATTTAATATGTTTACAATTTGTAATAAGAACTGTTCTTAAAGTTGTTATTTTCCTTTGGTGTGTTTATCAATGCGTGAAGCGGTTTACAAATTACTGACCTGCATGTATTCCTACGTGCATGTATTCCTCTCGAAGAGAGAGAGAGAGAGAGAGAGAGAGAGAGTCGTAGATAACCGGGAGGGCAAGAGGGGCAGTTGCACCCCCTGGAATATTCCAGAGAAAAAAAACATTTTCATTGTATACATGCACATTAATAATAGACCCTACATACACTACTCAGTATATTAATTTTCGTTATATATTCAGGCAAATAAATAGGGCATATATATTCAATGATTGTGTGGCAGTATGTTTCAGAATTGACCGTGGTTATATATGATTATTCCCTAAAGTATGAACGATTTGAAGGTCCTGGTGATACTTGCGTTCACGAACGTCATATATGTTAATATATTTTCGGATCCTTGTACTATCGAATATCTAAGTATGAATTGCGATAAATCAATTCCATGTACACATGATGTCCGAGAGATTTCCGGGGCAGAGGGCATTGACGCCACGGCAGCGCACATATAGCCTACTATATAATAATATAAGATGTAAACCGACTTAGATCTCTTGTAGATGGTGCGAATTAGTATGGAACAGTTTGGGCACTAAAACTGCTAAAATGTAGGAATCGGCGTCTTTTCAACTTTTGTAAACTAAGAATGATTACATCCAATATTAGTCCAAATTATTCCACACGCCGCGTTGACGTTGTTTCTCTCTACATTGCATCTGACTAGAACATTTTTGTCAGAGTTATTCATGACTAGCCTAACCCGTGAACTCAATAAATAAGTTTACGGTGGCTGTATCGAGTTTCCTTCCAATTAAAGTCTCGTCTAGATAAATATTTCCAGTCTGTCATCCAAAAATCGAGCATGCGTTACTACCAGCTGGTTATCTACAAACGTACAGACGACAAGCCGGGTTCAAATGAAATTTGCCATTGTCGAATTTCAAGAACACCCGCAAATTTCAAAACACCATACATTTCTCTCCGAATTGACGCCGAGAAACAATTACAGTCTATTTTACTGGACACAACGTGTAATTGTCGGGCGTATATCTTTTGTAACATCACATCCATAGTCCTCGTCACATAATTAATATATGACGTAATAGATGTGGCTCTTACTAGAACATTATACCGTCAACCGTCATTTGTACTGATGGAAAACAAAAAGGCTGCAGGGTGGGGTCGGTTTAAAGAGTTTGGCTCAAGAATCTTTGACTAATCAATGAACTAATACAATACATATTTAGTCGAAAACCTTGCTATACATATGTAGACGTTGTAGGTAACTTACTTTCAATTATATATATAATGTTTACAATTTTTTTTTTTACATTTTGGAAATCGTTACATCCAAATTTATTTATTTTTAAATTAAATGAAAATCTAAAATACTTATAACGTTGCCTCCCGATTCTTTTAAATTTAATTACGTCATATTTTAAACGATAAAACATGGAATACTGCAAAACATGATTACACCCAGCGTGTTCTTTGAGACATGGCGACACATTTTAATGATGTGTTCGGGATCTCTCAAGTTAACTCATAACAATGCCCCCTTTGTCTATACTATAATGGTAGGTCCCGACTCATATACTAAAATGTAATAACAGTTAACATACTTTCTCGCAATCCTTGACCTCTAGACTGTTCGGAAATACAATTGTACGTACACGTAGAATCTATAAGCTCGATCATAGGCATATGACGTCACATGAATTTTAGTGTGACATCCCACGTGTGATATTGGAATAATTAATCTAACATTGACGTGATTGATACGCATATGTAATGTAATATTGCATATTGCAATACACAATCTAGATTAATAAATACCAGCAACATGAGCAACTGTAATTAGGCTAATATTCTTTTATTTCCGTAACCGCGTAATATTCTTTTATTTCCGTAACCGCGTTCATCATCAAGTCTGAAAGGCTTTTACTTTTACCACCCTTTTATTTTACTAGTAGTGTTCCTAAATAGTGTTCTACACTGAACATTTGCTGAATATTATTACAACTACGTGTTACTATCATTTTGTGAAACTGCTGCCCACACTTTTGTGAAAATGCAGTTATCTGCCCCTGCATACAAAACCTAATGGATACAGTATATGCGCTAACGCCACCTCCTGTATTTATATCAATAACTGAAGAAGACTGTTCCCAGTCTTGAGCACCGCTAAGAACAATGGCGTCTACTCCAAAACCAGAAAAAGAAGTAGCTGATAAAAATGCATCTACCAATGGAACTAAGACATTTGGCGATAGACCAAAGTGTTTTAGCATTGAAGAAGGGGGCGAAGCGTATTATATTGGTTCAGAGGTCAGTATTTATTCCGATTAGAACAAATGATCGGTAATCATATCTACCTGAATGATAAGAGCCCCGGTTTTCGTGTACCACTGTAAGTAATGTATTTCAGCCTGAACGCAGCCCAGTTGACGTGTTCAGAGCAAGCTAGTGAGCTTATCCTTACAGATTAATTAAATCTGTCAATGGATTCATAATGAGGAATGTTCACTCGGTGGAATACAATTCATGCCGATGGTTTGTTGAAGTTTAACGTCTGCGTATAAAATAAAAAGTAAAGTATGAATAAAAGAAAAGAAAAAATTAAATAAGTAGATAAAGAAATGAATTGATAATTAAAATAGTTGAATTTGGAAGATAGAGACCCCCCAAAAAATAAAATGAAATAGTTGAATTTGGAAGTGATCTAAAAGGTGGAATTTTGATAGCCATGTCTAAATTGTTATTTTTGATTTTAAGCCAAATGGTAATTTTTATAGTTGAGAGAAGGTGAGAAGTCCGTGTTTTACATCAGCGTATTTGTGTGTGACTTACTGTATAGACATGATCATGATGATAGAAGGCTTATGTCCAATGTGTGTACATTACCGTAGCAATGACACTACCCGGCCGTAACCTTGTTCTATATATTGCCATGTCTATTTCAGGTGGGAAACTTCCTTCGAATGTTCCGTGGGTCTCTGTACAAGAGATACCCATCCATGTGGAGACGTCTCGTTACCGTGGAAGAACGAAAAAAAATAGCATCCATGGGTAAAATTGATGAGTCTATCATAATCATTGTTATAATTATTGATTATCATCTCAGAATTCATTATTAGTAATTATCAAGCTGAGGTTTGATTTAATGTAATTATAGATCTCAGGATTAATTATAAAGTAATTTGAGAAAATACTGTCAGATTTAGCAGTAATATGTTTCCATATTGCTTGCATCTGTACATTGGAAATGGAAAAACATTCGGAATTGTTTTTTAAATATGCTCTTTTAGCACATGATATGATCATATGCATCAGTATTAAGTTCATTATTTTCGAAGCTGTTGTGTTGAACATTGTATAAAGTTATCTAGTATTAGCATGTTTGTGAATTGAATGTCAACCAGAATTACTTTGAAATGTATTTATAAAAGTAATTTAACAGTTTTATTATTTAAATATAATTTGTGTCATATATAGCATGATATAGTAGTAAAATGGATCCTGTGGTTGCTTAAAATATTTGTTGTAATTTTGTTGTTTTTGGATTTGATGCTTTTTGATGTTTGTAAAAATGTTTTGTTTCTTCCTTGCTTCAGCTGTTCAGATTATTATTTTAAATAATAATACTATACTTTGGAAATAATATTCCAATTATACACAAAATTTCAAGTATTCTCCTCCTCCAGGTTCCTTGGTGTTTGCTAATTTTCAATGGATTCTTTGAATGTTGACCTGATGCATTTTCATTAAACAGATTAAAATACGGTCTTGACGATACTGTGCCAAAGCACTTCTCTGACTTTTTCACTGCAAAGTTCTTGTCATGAGTACGATATCATGTTCAACTCATGTTTTGTGAGCAAGTTTTGCACTAACCAACAAAATAATATATATTTTTTTAAATTTAACGTAAATAAATAAAGTAAATCCCAATGCAATATGTGAGTGGAGCATTCTCAAAAAGTTTCGTAGCCTCAATGTCTATACGGCTGAATACAACCCACCTTGTATAGTTTTGTGTGTTGCTCTGCTTCTGCTCGTGTATGCTGCTGCTGCTGCCGCTGTTTCGTTGCTTGTTCGTAAAATGTATATAAGTACAGATGAGGAGAATCATAGTGTTTGCAGGGTTTGGGCAACACTCCCTGGCCACCAACATCACCCTGCTGAAGGCAGGTGAGGTCAACGAAATCTTTGAGGGAAACGACGAAAAGTACAAAGCTGTTTCGATCAGCAGCGAGCCTTCATTCTCAAGGTATTTTAGGTTAATCTTGCACAGGCATGACAGTATCCTATGTCTACTGTTCTAATTACAACACAGTAGTAATGTGAGCTCTCACCACTAACCGGTGGATATCTGGTCTAGCACAAATAGGACATGTGCACACAATGCATGCAAACTGTGATGTGAGTGAAATTACCTTTTAAAGTGGCTCTAAACCTCAATTCAACCAACAAATCTTAACTTCTATCAAATATAGTATGTCATAAGTAAGAAATTTATTTTAAAAAAAATAACATAATGTTAAGTTTAAATTACCTTAAATCACTCAATGTAATCTTAGAAAAATACCTAGAAATTATATTTCTGGTCAACGGGTCAATGGTCCACTTTATCTTATCTGTCTTCTTATTCATGAAGCATGTAAGAACGTGGATTTTTTTTCATGGAATAAAAGTAATATCCTTTTGATATTTTCAGAGAATTGCAGGGATTGAAACATAAATGCATCACATGTATTGCTGATTCATTCGTCTAACAATTCATTATCCACAAACTTTTTATGTATTTTTTTGTGCATTTCATATATGTTTTCCAGTCGAGACAGTAAATCAAAGAGAAGCACGTGGGTTCCCACAATTCCAAGCAGCTCCCACCATTTGGATGCAGTTCCGTGTTCCACTCCAATAAACCGGAATCGACTTGGAAAGAGCAAAGTCCGGACATTTCCTCTGTGGTAAAACTTTGAATAAACTCAGGATTGTTTTTTGGTGCATATTGTAACCATATTTACTACCATTTGGAGAAAAGATAGTCTATGGATAATTGCAATGATCAAAATGGGCATTTTCTTGGTTTTAGGGTGGGAAAAAATAATAGTGTTGAACTATTCAGAGAGTTTGAATTAATTGTAGAATTACAGCAATAATAATATGTATTTATATCACGCAATAATAATACATGTAATACTATGTATTTATATCGCGCAATGATACTACTAATAATAATGTTTATTTATATCGTGCTAGTCTCTGTGCATTTTTGTAAGTGTCTCTTTTTATTTGTTTGTTATGACACGGATGGTAAGACTAAATTTATTCGTTTCAGTTTTGATGACACAGACCCGGTTTCCATTCATGAGAATGCCGGGAAAAATGATAGCCTGGTCCCAATTCGCTTGGACATGGAATTTGACGGTCAAAAGCTCAGAGATTGTTTCACGTGGAATAAAAATGGTAACATTTTCATAATAATACTTTAATGATATGTTGACCTAACATGGGTGGAAGTGCACCTGTAAAACCTGCTAGTCTGAATATGTAATTATTTACATAATATGAAATTTCGATTAGCCTATAGAACAGCTTTAACATTGGGAGAAATAGCTAACAGGCTAGTGTTCATTTTCCAGGATATTATGAGTACCGGTAGTAGCATTCTCTTCAACTCATTGTATTAGTTGATATAAAATATACAATATGGGCAACCTTTATGTGTACGATTTCATGCTAAACGTGTTCTCAAATTACCATATATAATTTGCGTTTGAGCATGAAATTGTACACAAAATGATTTGTAACCTTATGGGCTTGGTGACACTCGGGTTGTCTCCCTGTTGTTAACCAATCGTTTGTTAATACAGTTTTCTAGGAACGCAATCAACGCGAGAAATTTGCAAAATACTTTTAGTATTATTCTACAAACATCACTTGTCATTGAATGATGGCATGCAGTGATGTAAAACATTAAATCAATAAAACTAAAATTTTACAATCCTTGAATTAAGAGTGGTAATGTGGGTTTGTCAAGATTAATTTTCTCTCCTATATTTAAAAATTTTTTATGTTAGCACAGCTGATATAAAATGTAAAAGAACAAACATTTTGTTTTGTGCTGTGTACCACTGTCAGGGGCGTAGCTTCCTATATGCTGTGTAGGCTGTGGCCTACACTTTTTCCAAAAGTTTAAACACAGTGACACATCCGACAACCCCCAGACCCCCCCTAGCATTGATGATTCGACCTACACATTAATTTAAACCAAGCTAAACCCCTGAAGTTGATTGATTGATTGACAAGATGTCAAAGCTGCCGATGACCCCAAAGACAGATCTTCAAACATGTTTGTGATTCCAGAACGGTTGATCACGCCGGAGCAATTTGCAGAAGTTCTGTGTGATGACTTAGATTTGAATCCAGTCAACTTTGTACCTGCTGTAGCCCAGGCTATACGTCAGCAGATAGAAGCATCACCGGCAGAAAACATGGCTGAAGACCAGAAAGATCAACGCGTCATTCTAAAGGTAGAATTTGACTTCAGTTTATACATTACGAATATGATTAGACTTACGAATATTATTTGGGGCGGGTGGTAGTGCAGTGGTAGAACGTTGGACTTCGGAGCCAAAGGTTCCATGTTCAAATCCTGCCTCAGGAGCCCGGCATCAATGTTCGTGAAAGTTACCTTTCTGACACGATATTGATAGGATGCGAGTGGCAATGCAGTAATCATCCTTGGTCTTGTCAGTACCAGCCAGTGCTCACAGGTTTACTGCAACATTGAATGCTACGGATGTTGCAGGTTTCCTCCTGCCCAAAACTGACAAGTTGTGATATAAGGGAAAGAATCTTGAAAGTGACTCTAAACCCCAATTTAAAAAACAAACAAAAACAAAACGAATATTATTAGGTTTAAAACAGACTTTCTATTCCTTCCTTTGATTAGATTTATTGGCAGGCTTTATGAAACTTATAAGCAGTTTTTAAACCCTAACTTTTAGATAAATGTAATAATAATAATCATGATAATGAAGATGATAAAGATGATGATATTAAAATAATGCTCAAAAATGCATCAGCAACTTTCAAACCCCAACTTTTAGATAGTAATGATGATGATAAAGATGATGATAATAATAATTTACTACTAATAATAATAATGAATAATAAAATTAATAATATAAATGAATAATAATATAAATGTTAAATTTGTATTTCTCCTATTAACTTGATGTATATCATGGCAATGTCTAGAAATCTCAATGATATATTCATTCATGCAAGTACTGCATTTATTAAATGCTATTTTTGTTGAATATTGCAGTTGAATATCCATGTAGGAAATATCTCACTAGTCGACCAGTTTGAATGGGACTTGGCCGAACCTGAAAACAGTCCAGAAGAATTCTCAACGAAATTGTGTGCTGAACTTGGTAAGATGTTATGAATCAAATTGACAATGGAAGATAATATTTTCTCAGAAAGTACCTGACCAATGGATTATGCTGTATTTAAGGGATACAGTATGGTCTACACCTATATAGAGTGTACTAAAATATAGTTTTGCCCTGAACTATTATAGTTAAAAGTATGAGGACGCTTGATTTTTTTGCTCTGGATGTGACTTGGGACCTGCACCCTGTCTTGTTTTCCACAGAAATCATAATTGTCTGTCGCTATGTCTGGTTATAAGGGCCTCCTACTGGTCTCCGCCAGATAGATTATGCATTTGGCAAAGTCAGTAGAGCGTTGAATCCTACGATCTCCAGGTCCTGTGACCTCAGAATGATCAAGTGCTAGAGTTTTGCTAAACTTGGATACAAATGATAATCCTCAAAGCATCCAATACTCCCAATTGTATCTCTAGGCATGTACAGCTTTATCATTTATGTCCATTTGCAAGCAGGGTATTCATGCTGCTGACAGATTGTGAGGTTTGAAGTATGTATTTCATTTATTTGAATCGTCACAATTGGGTGAAAGATCATTACAGGTTGGAATCAAATTTATCCTGGCGGGTGGTAGCGCAATGGCGGAATGTCCTGGGTTCAAATCCACCCCAGCATAAATGTTCACAAAAGTTACCTTTCTGATGTGACCGTGATAGGATGAGCTGTCTTTAGCATGGCAACACAGTTATCATCCTTGGTCTGTCAGTACCAGCTGCAGGGTTACTGCAACATTGAGCGCTAAATTGACAAGCTGTGATATAAGTGAAAGAATATTGAAAGCTGATCTAAACCCTGATTTAATAAGTATTAAATTTATCAACATTTCATTACCAGGTCTGGGAGGTGAATTTGTCACAGCTATTGCATACAGTATACGAGGGCAGCTGAGCTGGCACCAGAGGACATACGCATTTAGGTATTGTATCGACATAATAGCCAGTGTTAAAAAATTATGTCAATATCCCAGACCGACAGATTCAGTGAAGGACCAAGAGGTTTTTTGTTATTGCCGGTCGTGGCCTATGGGTGAAATATTCCCGCTGCAATGCAAAGCAATAATTCATTCATTCATTCAGTAATGCCGGGAACTTTTCCGAGCAGCATTATAACCGTATTATGAAATAACTTGTTTTAAGACCTCAGATATAGGAAAGAATAAGACTTGTGACTTCATTGTGAGACACTTATTACGAGGTTATAAGCTTTCGGACTGGTTTAGGAGTTCCTAATTAGTTAGGAGGCCGTTGTGAAATGGGGTGCCAGGAGCTTTCAACGATGCTGGTCCTTATGACCAGCAGGTATATTTAAGATTTTGTGTATGTAAATTTGTTTAACCTTCTTCAAGCTGGAGGCAGCTGCAGATGCCATAGAGCCGACATTTTTATTTATCAAATAGAGCTTAGGTTAAGGAATATGATGATATTATTTTGTAAAATACTTTGCTGAAATAGATAATTACACACGACTACAGTCAAACAAGGGCAGTGTCACTGCCAGTGAATACGACAGCACAGAGTTGCGAATATGCACAGAATACACATGCAAGGTGAAAGCACATAAACAACAACTATCTGAGGTGCTGTAGCACTAATAATGTGTGGTTATCATCTATTTTACATTACCTGTTTGTTACAACCACAGTAAAGTATTCTGATGGTCGTGACAAGCATTTTGTTAGCATTATACCATACTATAATACGCTTTGACTTTTGACAGGTGCACCCATAGTCTGTGCATATTCAAAACTCCAAGCTGGCTTATGTATTCATTATATTCATAGTATAGTGACTGATGAAATATACTGATCTTATCCCTGTTGCAGTGAGGCCCCCTTACCAATGGTGGAGGTTGCAATCAGGAATCAGAACGAGGCTGACCAATGGTGTCCATTCCTCGAGACACTGACCGACGCAGAGATGGAGAAGAAAATCCGGGACCAGGACAGAAATACAAGGTTCATTAAAAGAAATTCTAATGGATTACTCTTTAACAAACAACTTGCCAAAATGAAATGTTCATATTGGCACTCTATTTCTATGCAAATACTCCTTACTGTATGTCTTTTGCCTTTTTATTCCCAAATATATTTAGTTGACTTGATTAATCGTTACTAGACATTATTCAATATGTGATTGATATCTACTGTGTAATAAGGATTCCATAATCACTTGTATCTCGTGGGTTATTCTCCACATAATTCGACAGTGACTGTTATTTAGATATTAATCAAAATAAAAAATCACCTTTTCCAACAAATTGTCTGCCCAATGCTCATCTAGTCAGGCATTTTATTGTGAGCAGTGGTGAAAGTTAAATGTTATTTCATCAAAACAAGAAAACGACCTATCTAGCATTTATTGTTGAAATGAGAAACAAAATTAACTTTCAAGAAGAAAGGCCAGTGCTGTTCTAAGAAATGTGAAGCCATTTTATTTATTTCTATTGATTTTGTTTTATGTGTAAAGATGAAATGGTTGTGTGTCTAAAAATTAAATGGTTGTCTAATGCATGTACCTTGTTTTCTGCTTCCAGGCGTATGCGCAGATTGGCAAATACTGCACCATCCTGGTGAAGGAAGATATGTATTTATTTCATGTACATTTCACTGTGAAGTTGACATTTAAAACGACTGGAAATACTATCCAATGAGAACAGGGTACAGTCAAGACGTTGGTCAAATCACAAGACCATGTTCTGGAAGGGATTGGTATCGTATACCTTACGACTTCATTAAACCTTACTGGAGGAACATTTTACTATTTCTGGATCATCAAGTTTCCACCAAGACGACTGAAACAGTGTCATTACGCATAGGATAGCTTCGGGAACATTGCCCCTGATCTTTTTGAGCCTCGACAAAATGGTTTGTTTCAGAGGATAAAAGTCCTGAAATAAAGGAGGTGCTGTTGACAGCTGGCAATCATTATTGTTGTTTGGTAGTTGCAAATGATGTATGAACCAAGATATCTGGTTTCGTTTTAAAGTGATTCTAACAGAGTCTTCCATTTCCGATGGGATACTCTGTACTGCTGCATTTTCAGATATAGACATGTTCCACTTTCATTGGAATGTGTATACTGTTTTGTAATATAACTAGTACATTTTGTCGATGGATGTTTATGTATAGTGTATATTGTATTAGTTGATGCTCATCAGTCATTGTCATCTCCTTGGTCATGTCATTAAAACATATTTCATATCTAATATTCGGTAGTTTTTAAGTGACGGACTTGAACCTGACAAACCATCAAGACTCCTTATCAGACTGGGAATCGGCTACAGACTGCCAGAAACCCCAGCTTTGACTGGAATGTCCATGATATCCCATTTCCACAAATAACTGTCTCACTTGAGCATTTTAAATAAGCATGTCGTTAGTACTGGATACAGCACTATATACATCGACTACTTATAATAGGTATAGGATAACATAGGGCGGGTGGTAGCGCAGTGGTAGAACAGTTGGACTTCGGAGCCAAAGGTTCCAGGTTCAAATCCCGCCCCGGG
>JAUTBT010070743.1:0-13722 GCA_032361225.1 Lepetodrilus schrolli
CCTCCTTATGTGGTGCTACCGTTTCTTCAGGTATTCTAAGAACCCGCTTGCCTTCACGCATTCCAGCCCGCTTATTCACAAAAATGGAATTATCATCACCATACCCTTGAGATCCCAACACCGCTAAGCAACTCTGAATAACTTTAAATTCCAATATATGATTTCCCTGCCTACGATACTTGCGTTACTGTAATATTGCAGGTCAAAGTTGAAAAGGTGATATTATTGTAGCAATATTTGGAACACCTTCAAAAGAACACTTTCAATTCCGACTGATATATATTTAAAATCCGATCGTAGTTATATTTACTGGACTCAGAAATAAGACACAGAAACATCAACATTCAAGTTGCAGTTCAGTGGTCAGTTGCACATGGTAGTACCTCGCGATTCGCGAACAATAGCAATATTGTATTTCTATATTTGGAGAATAATCACCTACTAATAGTTCAATCATAAAAAATTACAGCAGTTTTATGCATTCACAAGGTACGCTTTGAACATCACCACGAAACAACGAAATTACGAGACGACATGGTACACAATTTGCCCGCTTGAAAACTACAAACACTGATTTACCTGTCGTTGGGCAGTTGTGATCTGTTGATTTATTCCGTAATCGTACATATAGTTAAGGATAGTCACAGCGCTTGCTAAATCTTTAACATGTCCATGTTTTCAGATGTGCATCTCGTACAAAACACACACACTAGCTGTCTACGCTGTTAGACATTCGAAGTTCTTGCCAACAGTAAACTTTTATTTGTATTACTACGCGGGATTTTACATCAATAAATGCTATTAAATTTCGAACTTAGCTTAGTACTTTATCACAGTTTACATGGATTCAACTCATTAAACTAGTTTAATTAATTGGGAATACATATGAAATAGTATATCTCGTGGAAAGCATGCGCTGGTACATCGCACTAATTTGTTTACGTCTCTGTCAGTGTTGCGAGGACACGAGCTGTACTAAGGCTGCACAGCTGATCAAGGTAATTCAAGGGGGACATCATTATCAGTTTCTACGTGAAATCTTTACATAATCCTAACTAAATAACCAACTGCTGCCAAACTACTCCGGATGTATATAATAAATAGAATACTTAACTGTGTTTCTCAAACATCATGTTTCGCCACTCGTGATAATATAGCCTCCCCACATCACTCGATGACATAAAACATGATGTTTGCGAAACATAGTTAAGTATCCTCTATATATTGTTCACATTATGGGAGTGCAATAAAGCCATGCTAAAAAAATATATATTTTGCTAGTGCAATAACAAAATATATTTTTGCAATTGTATTCATACACGATATCAAATTATTTTTGGACATCTTTTAGAGCTTCTTCTTGGGACTTAATTTGTCGAATATAAAGTTAAAATATTCCTTCAATTAATTAATACATTTACTTGGAACTATATTTCCACCCAGTTCCCACGACATTTACCTATTATAGTATTTGTGACTGAAAATCAATATTACAATATATAGAATCTCACATTCGTGTTCATATATTACTGAATTTATTAAACTCGTTGGCAAGAATGATTTTATGCTCGGCAGAGCCTCGCATATCAGTTTTTCCAACTCGTTTACTTAGTTAAATACGTGTATTTGTATGCATAGATAAGACAATAAATACTGTTGAATTGTTTTCTTTATTATTGCACTTCTGCGTATGGGTAATGCATTATTTTTCAAAATACCACGTTCTTACCATTTTTGGCACCGTTTAAAAAATCATCAATCTATCATTATTTATATAAACTTAGTATTCACCAGTGGCATGGTTCGTAATTTTAAAAAAAAAATAATTTATTTCTGCCAGTCAAATAGTCTGAGAAACAGTAGTATGCATTTGTGTCTGTAAACCATAATATATGTTGCGAGTTTCCTACGGGCCTAAACTGACAAGTCGCGCTATAAATTAAATCACAATATACAAAAAGATAGTTTTAAAATAAACTACCATTGTGCATGTTCAAACCACTTACAGTCGTACCATTGACAACACGTTACCTTTACATCTGACGTTTGATTGATACAATGATATACAATATATACGGTGTGTACACTGTGTACGATGTTGCTGTAAATACGCCGTATACACATATACCACTTTGCGACAGCCTATCATATTTATTTACGTGCACACGGTATTTATATTTACACGTTGTGTAATGTAATAATAATAATAATAATAATAATGTGAACATTTATATTGCGCCAAATCCACGCTCGAAAGCAAACTCATAGCGCTACATTAACCAATGTCTCCAGAACCGCCAGACTATGTCCATGTATATTGCAGCAGTCGCCTTAAATAATGAAGTACACCAGACACGCAGACATTGTCGGGGTTTTTTAAAGGACTATCCGTATAGACGAATCAATGTTTCATACCCATGTGCATTGAGTTTATTATTCGAGTAAATAAGACTTCAATGAGTTTGCGAAGCAAATATTATGCCATGTAATAAAGTTGAAATTTGGTACCATAAACACATGGCACGCTGGGAGTTAATTGCGAATCCAGAACCAGTTGTATCTAAGTAATCATTTGAAACACTTTTTCTATTTTATTTTCTATTATAATATTTTTGATCTACTTATATCGTGAATATAATCATATCCCTTTTTAACTTATCATAATATGTTACCAGTACATTTACTTGCATACAATTCAGAGCCTAACTTATTTTGCAGTAATGGGCGGCATGCTAAATGCCCTAGGTGATATATCCACCATGCCCTGGCAGTGTAGACGATATAGTTTATGTAAACGCAGGTGTTTGTCTAGCTCTGATAACTCAGACCCTCGTTGGACATTACAAGAGGGCATCCATCGATCTGACGCTTTCTACCAAACTAGGGCCCCATTTCGCGAAGCTGTACTAGAAGTCCACTGCGCTCTCGTAGTGGCCAGCTGTAGTATCTACTGTACGAAACATCCTAACTATTAAGAAAGCATTATATCCAACCGTAGCGATGGTGCCGTCTATGGCTAAGATTGGAGTTACGGTTACTTTAGAGTTATGCTGTTTCGTATTTGGCAAGAAGAAAGATAGATGGGTACGAGGGCGCTATCATATAAACTATGAACAACTATTAAAATATGGAAATCCATGTCAACAAATCGTGACTGGATGCCTGTATTGCCTTAATGATATCAAAACACAGTCCAAATACACTGTTAAGTTTCCTCCTTTAGAAAAACTGTGGCAGGCCCATATTTGTCTACGATGATGTACATTCAGACATTTACTTCAAGACATTGTGACGATAAGCATTGTCCCAAACAGATTTCCAAAATGCAGGCTTGCTATCATGTCCGCAATGTTGTATGACGAAAACAACGAACCCCACAATATTCGGTAGCTATGATATCATGTGTAATATTTACATCGTATTTTTATTGACGATGTTAAATATTTATCTGAGCGCATAGTTACGTACATCATAATACTTTAAATGTATGTCCTCTAATCAACTGCAATATTAAATAATGTAAAACACGAGAGCAATGTGAAAACAACCACTTTGCGAGTGAAACTGCCGTAAGCGTTTGTCTCACTTAAAAACGGCCATGTCCTCTGATGTGATGGGACTTTTCTAAGCGATTACACTTATCCTGAAAATCTATTTAATGCAGGATGGTTTTCCATATTGCTAACGGAGACCGGTTCACTAGCAAACTCGTGTTTCGCTCGTTGGGCGACACTTCAGACGACGTACTGTTATATTTAGTTATTATACGTATCTAAGTGTTCGATAAGCACATGGCGTATGCTGATGTGCATTGTGTATAATACAGACCTAATGAACCTAGTAAACAACACGGAGATCAGACACAACAACTATTTTGGTTTACAAGGAAATCAAACTTGTATTAAGGATGGGACACGCAATGTACTGAGACAAAGATTGCTTACCTATTTAGCATCCGGCAACTGTTAAGTAGGTCTATGGTCTGTAATGCAAGGGACGGGGACGCATGTACTAATATGTCAACAATAATAAGAATAGTAATAAGAATAGTAATACCAGCAATGATAATAATAATAAATACTTAGATTGACTCTTCCTATATGGTTTTGCTTAATCCCAATAATTATATTATTATGTATTGTATCAATTATGTCAGTTAAAATTTAGGCAAACGTTTTGTTTTAATCTATACATAATTGTATATAGGGCACATAACCTGTATGAATCAAAATACAAAACATACTAAATGTACCCTGAACAATAAAGTATGAAATTACAATGTATTCAAAGTGTTATTATTTTATTATCATTTAGTGCCTCGCAGAAACAGAGAGAGAGAGAGAGAGAGAGAGAGAGAGAGACAGAGAGAGAGAGAGAGAGAGAGAGAGAGAGAGAGAGAGAGAGAGAGAGAGAGAGAGAGAGAGAGAGAGAGAGAGAGAGCACACATGCATTCATGTATCACTTATTGTCTTTTATTTAACCTTAATCGTTTCGGGAAAATGTAAATGAAAACGGCCTTGTTAATATAAATAAGGATTGGATATGTTTTTAGTCTTGTTCCTGCTGTGTCTCCACACGTGTATTGACGTTTCTTTGTGGGCTTTTTTCCAACCCTCAAATACATCATCTGATGCTTATTGCTTCATTGCTTTGTGATTTAACATCAAATAAACTCTTTGATGACTATATCAATAGATGACAGGAATTGGAGTTGTTTTAAGGAATCGTTTGAAGTTCATAACTTTATGAGACAAGTGGATCTGTTAGTTCGCAAGGAACAAATTCAACAAGGAAAGTTCAGCTTAGATATGCGTTTGGTGATAGTTATGATGACTTGGTTCGCATGTGTGGGACATTTTCATATTAATTAGACTCGGACAGAACGGAAATCGAACAACCACATGCACTCTAGAACGAACGCTCATTCACGGACATATTACGTTGGAAGAATGCTGTTACATATAATTATTAAAAACAGCCGTGCCAACTTTGCATTACTATGGCTAGTAACTAGACCAGTTCCACTAGTTCTCATTAGTAGGCATTCAATATAAACATGATTCAATTATCTTTGGTAATGCCAATTTCGTGACTGCGTTTCCATTCTATCAGTGACGGCGTTTAGCTTTGAGTTCTTACTTTTATGGAAGGATTGCGTTGGTGTATAACGGACAGGAACTATGCATGTTACATATGTAAATCGATAGTGTGTGAATGGAACTTCTTCTTCAGCTATTGACCGTACACTCTGGACAACTGACCACTCATTGTTATACTAGTACTGATTCAGTTCCCGTCATCTACATGCATTTCAAGCAATGCATCGAACTTTAGCTGTCTTCGTCATTTCCGCCGGAAGCGCACACTGCATATTATGACGAGAAGATTGCATACCAGATGCTTCCGGCGGAAATGACGAAGTCAGCTTACGGTGACTACAGTTGCCAGGTTACCTCAAATTTAACAATACCATGGCGGTTCGTGATTGCCGCTGTGGCAGCATGCAGGCAATCTATTTGATCACATCCAGTGTAAATATTTTCCTATTTTGAGACACGATTAATTAAATCAAGGTAGGCAGGTTTCAAGTGGTTCATTTAGAGCGTACTTGAGATGGTTCTGTTTGGTTGTGACGTACATTGTAGATAATTCACCAAGTATACCAATGCCGCTTTCTTCGTGTCTGCATTAGACTGCTCATCGAATGCAATCGTATATAGAGGAAAGAAAGACCATTCTATGTGGTACGGTTGAAATATTAACCGATTATTTAAGAAGTAATACAGATTGTGATAAACACAGAATGTCAAATAGTAACGCTACAGTAACTCCATTAATTAATTATGTTGTTTGAATGCATTGATTACTTTTGTTTTAGTTAATCAATATTCATTTATGTTCAAATGTTGGTCATTATTAAAGAACAAAACTCAGAGGAAGTGTGCGTCTCCTAACATACATAGTCAGACAACGGTAACACTGACGAAGTTCCGATTTTCGTTTCGACGTAACGATCATACTAGCGAAATATCTGTCTCTATGTGACAACGCCATTACTCTAACGAACATTTGCTAGTACCTCTTGGACATTCCAAACCCCGTAATATTAGACGTTGTGCATAATTTAAGCCTTCTACTAAGTATTATACATATTGTGCGTGTTCCATTGTGAGATGAGTAGTTGTATCAATGCACTATATATACTGTCTGTATTAGACTACTATGTATCCCCGCACTCGTCACATTCTCCTGTGGCATTTAAATATGCATTATTACGTGCTTTTTTCTCTTAATTCTTCTCTCCTAATACAATTAGGTATTTTCGGGGCAATCCACTCATCATGAAAAATGTTGCAATCCATCTAATGTTTTCTTCATCCACTTATGAGCATTATTAAATTACCGTAATACAAGAAAACGAATGCACTCTTTGTTAATGGTCGACAACACTGAAGTGGAGTGCTAGGATTGGTATACTTTAAGAGATATGTGTACTAGTATGTAATTGTAGGCTGTGGGTAGGCGTTTTGCTACTGTGTTTTTCAGTTAGCTTGTAATATCATATTTATGAATGTCCGTTGCAGTATACTATAGTAAATACTACTAACACTCATTATTACGGTAGCATACGTTCTTCTAAGACAATGTTAACGATAAATTAATGAAAGACAAATTTACTAGTATAACGTCTTCTCCGCTGGTTTCTAACATGTGTAGCCTATCCTTGTAAATTAAGGAAGTTTAGTTGTGATTTAGCCCAAAAAAATATACTAATTGGGGCCCAAACTACGTGATATTGTCAATGTCAGTCAATACGTTCGGGTCAAGCTTACGTAGCACCCTAATATTAATGAATTGCACACGCAATGCAATGGGAGTCATGCGGTGTATATGATGCAACAGTTTAATAGTGTCTGATCTGGTTGGGTATTCAATTATACATTAGATGGTAACTATTATTAGTATTATTATTATTAGTAGTAGTAGTGGTAGTGGTAGTGGTAGTAGTAGTGGTAGTGGTAGTGGTAGTAGTAGTGGTAGTGGTAGTGTTAGTGGTAGTGGTAGTTGTAGTGGTAGTGGTAGTAGTAGTAGTAGTAGTAGTAGTAGTAGTAGTAGTAGTAGCAGTAGTACAGAAGACAAGCCTACAACTGTTCTGAGCGCGTTTAAATATAATAATTTCAGGTAGAGTTTACTATTAATAAAAACATGTCGTACCTGTAAGAAGATTACTTTAAAATAGTACGTGTCTTCTTTAAGTAGCTGCATTCGTTACGAGGTTACTCAATACGACTTGTCAAGGAGGAAAGGGGTCTCATATACTATCGACCGAAGAAGTACCGACAAGGTGCAAATTCAGAATCGATAACCACCCATTGCCTATATCCCATGCGGCCGTTGACGTCATTCTGAACAACGTGACCTTTCGTCGTCTTGGAATTCCGATTGTTCCCTCTGTTGTCATGGATTCTGATTGTTCCAGTTGACGACACGCCGCTGGTTCAGAACTCACCCAGTAATGTCATCGCACGTTAAATTGCATCCAGCTCGCATTAAGCATCCGTAAACTAGACACCATCACATATCAAACCGTTACCAACTTTCTAATACAATTGGGCAATTGTAAGCCAAGTTGTCTACCCATCTACATTGCGAAGCGGAAAGTGAGAATGTTGCCTCAGTGAACGCAATTTACTTCAATCGAAGGCGACTTTGTGTTAAGCCCATTGACTAGAACAAGCCTCACGAGGCCACGTGTCAACAAGCGAGACGAGCATCTTTAGAGTCGTCCCCCTTTCCACTTCCTGAAAGTAATCCATCATGGTGCGGCAAAAGCGGAAGTGTACCATGGTATGTAGATAGGTATTCAGTGAAATAGCAAAGAAGCAATATGGTACGTGCACATCATAGGATAATGGATGGAAATCAAATGTTAAAAATCAATGTTATTCACCTTTAACATGTATTGCAGTGTGATAGTAATAAGCAGTTGTTACATAAATGTGTATGTTAAACAAAATCAATAACAATTTAAAAAACACTCGTCCACGATGTTAGGTATTAGTTCATACAAAACGAGTAGCCCATGCGATGCTTAGTGTTGAGTGGTACCAACTTATTAAACTTGTCAGCTGCTTGATAAAAGTTATCATAGTAGCAGTACAAGACACATATATTAACACTATAACATAATTGAAAATGGGCTTTACATACAAACAGCTAATTATTCGATTACATCATCGGCATAAGCGATGATAATGAAGTTAAAATCTATGGCAGTAAAACCATCAATTGTAGCTGTGACCCTATTGAAAATGCAATATTTAACGATGTAAATGTAGGCATACTGCATACGACTGAAGCTAAAGGCTCATCTACACTATCCAATATAGAAAGGTTTGACAATGCCCTTGGTCTTCACTTTCGAATGTTAGTTTTCAAAGTAAAGTCGACTTTGTCAAACGAATGTTGATAGTGTAGACGAGCCGTAACTTGTTAGAAGGAGCAACTATATTGTATTTCAAATATTGCCTACAGCTTGGATAACGACACTTTATGTCAGTCCCTGTTGTTGCAATCTACGCTGGTGTCTTATATCTTATGTTTAATGTAATTGATCTAATGTCATGTCGTTGATGAGTTCCGTGGTCCCACCAAGATCTGTAATTACTACCAACTTATCTTCGTCACAGTCTTCGAACTTCATAATGAGGCAGACATACCGTCAGAAAGCCAACTGGTCATATTACTGGAATCGGTTGGAACCCAGTGTCTTGGCATCCATTCATCACAAAGACGACGCAGCCCGGATGTACAATGCAGAATATTTAAGTTCACGAATACGCGCATTAAACACTTAATGCACGTCATACTCTACACCTCACAGATGTAACCGATGGTATCCGGCAGCCTATGCATTAGCTCAAGCTGAGCAAACCATTTGCCTTCCTGACCGCATGGTGTGAGCATGCGTACCTTATTTAGTATCTGTCAAAGATCTTCAGATACCTTTTTTTTTTTTTAGATCTACTCAAGAACTATCGACACATAAGGAGCAGTATAGTCTTGGAGATGGTTTCTTCTCAATCTTGATTTAAATATTAATGCTGCTACAAGGGACACCTGAATGATAAAAGACAACGGAAGTTTACCCATCGAGAAACACATAGTTCCTCTGCTGCAGGTTCGCGAAATCCCATGTGCAACCAAGCCACACTAGTTTCACTTCAAATCTAAGTCAGAATTATCCTGGAAGGTATTGCATATTTCCCCCTCAATACATTCAGAGCATTATTCACATATGCAGAACGTACATCTGAACCATGAATATGGTACGTACTCACATAATGTGTTTTATTGTATTTTCCTAATGACATAATTAGGAATTTGTAACAACAGGAAATTGCTGTACATGATGACCAAGTTCAGGTAGCCATTTTGAATTATCTTTCTTGAATTATTAAGGCTTAAGAAACGTGTTGTCATCATTCTGATAAGTTGTCACTTGGCGTTCTACATATAGTGGGCATACTTGCGTACATTCTGTCATTCTTGTGTACTTTGTTCTCGATTCCCTGTGGAACTGAGATTAGTCACGTGGACACAATATAGCACAACACTAGACTGTCGTAGCTCAATTCGTTAATGTCTTATCTTCAGGTTTTTGATGAACAGTCGACTATACATCTGAAAATGAGGTCGACTTGGAAAATACAATATAACGTGCTTAAAGGCATACACTCACGGTTTGTTGACACATTTCATGGTCAAACCTATTTTACCTGAACGTATGTAGGCCTACATTTGATTTGTCTACACACGTATAGTGGGCAACAAGCTACATTTTCCCGCAGATCCCACTGGTTTTCAATATGTTCATATTTGTTCACAGTTTTCTATGTATATATCACGAGGATAAAAGATACAACAATAAAATATAATATGAAAATATTGAAAACTAGTGGGACCTGCGGAACTTGTTGTCCAATACACTTGTGTAGACAAATCAAATGTACATACCATGTTTGACCATGAAATATGTCAACAAGCCGTAATTGTATGCCCTTAAAGGTTTGATGTCTGTTGGAATTTTATAAATACGATAGGGGCACTATACAACAAGGACACATATTACAGGAGTAGCATGCCTGACAATATCCCCAAGATAATATCACATTCATGTGCAATGCATTGGATTAAAATAGATCGGCTTGCCATATGTCTTGATTCACACACTTCGGTGCTTCAAATACCGTCACAAAACCCATATTTTTTAGTAGATAGATGACACAGGCGGCAGAGCAGAGCAGTTTTCGTGAAAACGGACCCAAACCCAAGTAGATTCTCGTTATGTACCATCTCCAGCATATGCATTGACTATACCCTGTATCCGAAATCTAATTGAGCATCTATATGGTACACGCAGCTAGCACCTTTAGCGTTTATTAAATAATATATATTTTTTTTCCCCCAATTTTTTTAGGTGGCAAATGCGCGTAATTTAATTCCCGAGATTTTGTCAATTATGGCATTTGCGCAAAATTTGCGTCCGCGAAATATAAGTCTTTTACAGTATTACGGAGCAGTCGATAGCTTACACACACGATAAATACATGTAGTTAATTGCACACAATTGATACAATGCCATAGCTAAAATGTCAATGCACATGAAGGTGATGGTAGATGGTAGAATCTACTGGGGTTTTGGTCCGTTTTCACGAAAACATAAAGCAAAGTCGGCTCTGAAAAAAACACGTGCTCTATTTAAATGAACAGGATAATAGTATTGGTGTGGTAAAATAACGCGGCCGGTGGGATGATTAACTTAAACTCGCTCATTTGACAATCGACATATCAAGCATATACTACATGCACAACACACAGTGCACTGATATTTAAACCTGTATTATTGACTCACAATTACACAACATTTTAGAAAATAATTATAAAAACATATTTGTATTACTATTATTATAAAGAAACACATTTATAAAAACCGACATAAACTCCAGGTATTATCGTAGATGAAAGCATTACGCACGCATGTAGGTGTTTGCATAGTTGGGTTGTTCGGTTAGTTACGAATAGATGCACTTCCTTTGATTAGCTACTCATTGTTTTGCCATTCATAACTCAGATGTATATAGTGTGTTTTCAATGTAATATAAGCGTTAGGTTGTCATTGCCTTACGATGAAACAAACCTATTAACATACAACTCAGAGTGGTTTGTTGACGAGTTAGTACGACGATGGCATTAGTGAGTGTGGATAAACAGTCAGTGTATTATGGCTAAAGTGTGCAAGGATAACACAATAAGCATTGGTAAGTGTG
The DNA here is from genome assembly GCA_032361225.1 of Lepetodrilus schrolli. Lineage (NCBI taxonomy): Eukaryota > Metazoa > Mollusca > Gastropoda > Lepetellida > Lepetodrilidae > Lepetodrilus > Lepetodrilus schrolli. The sequence continues at coordinate 11,331 of JAUTBT010070743.1, forward strand.
GGTGTGACGCTCGTTGTGATGTGTCCATGTATCACGTTTGTATCGCAATGTTCATTATGCTCATCCTGTGACACATCCGGCAATGGATGCTAATTAAAAGGACTCATTCACATAGGTGATTTTACCTATGCCAGTTATTATTATTATGCATTATGTAATATATAGAGCTATACTTTTTTTTGAAATCCGAGCTTTCAGGCATGAAGAAAACATGCAAAGCCATAGAAATAAATAATTTTACCAGTTGGTGGTAAACAATGGATTGTTTACAAATGGCTGGTTTTCATTCACGTGGTTAGAAGAGTACGCTGTGATTGGTCGGTCAGACAGTTGAGAGATGGTCACACACAACATCTAACCAGCTGACTGCCCGGAAATGAGTTGATTTATCGATAACAGATCATTTGGAAGGAAATCAATCACTATACATGGTATAGAATTATCAGTTCTTTAAGTTTATACAATATTTATTTTGTGTTTGACTGACTTTAAGTAGACAAAGATCATGAGCTTCAGAAGTTGATATTCTTACCAGAAACATGGAATATGTGGAATATGCATCACATCACATCACATTACATGTAACCTTGCGTGAAACTAACGTGTGATTTTACGAATGGTTCTTTCATTGGTGTATTCGGTGTGACGTATAATAGCGACAGTTCTGACTACATATTCCGCATTAATTTGCTCACTATTTGCCAGCCAGACTTTATATGCCCCTAAATCCATATAAAGCTCGGATAATGATAGCTTGGAGCATTATACAGCAAATAAAGTACGGCTGAAGACATATAAAGCTCAGCGAAAGTGGAACAATTTAGGACTACTTCCACTTGATAGGAGTTTTGTAGTGCAATAAACCCATGCTATAAATATAAATGATTATTTTCATTAGTGCAATAACTCAATAGATTTGTATAATTGTATTCATCCGGGATACCAAAGTCTGTTTGGACCTCTTTTACAGCTTCTTCTTGGGACCTAATTTGTCGAATATAAAGTTAAAAGATTTCTTCAATCAACTATGCAAGCACATTTATTAATATTCACACATATACTTGGAACTATATTTTGTTCGCGTGATTTAACCCAGTTCCCAAAACATTTGCCTATATATAGTGTTTGCGACTGCAAATCGATATTACAATAGTTTCTACGGTTATGTGATAAGTAGAATCTCACATTCGTGTTCATATATTACTGAATTTATTAAACTCGTTGGCAAAACTGATATTATGCTCAGCAGAGCCTCGCATTATATGAGTTTTGTCAACTCGTTTAATAAATTCAGTATTATATGACCACTCATGCTATATTTACATCCCTGGAGGTGAGTAGACCTATTCTGCATGCACAACGCATTCTTCTAATTCGCGATATACACGGAAAGCTTCGTGCTCTACGCTCGTGGGCACAAACAATGCTGAATAAAGCATGATCCACGGTCTATACAATCAGTGCTCCAAGTGTGAAGAATCATGAATTAATTAATCATAGTAGATACTTTTATTGTAATAAGATTTACTGAAGCGCATCCGCGGGATGTTTACTCCCTCTGGAACGTATGTATCACAGCTGAGCTACTCGTATCTCGTGGATCCGTATCAACATAAATGTTTGCAATAGAGAAAGTTAGTACGTGTCGTAATCCACGATTGCAGCGACATAAAGCTTATTATAAACATTGTCAGCAATTGCTATCTGGAAGTTTATCCCAACATACATGTAGGTACTTGATGGGGAAGTTATCATCAAGAACAGTCTCCGATTGATCTCGGAAACAAATGCATTTGCCATGGGACGAGTTACCATTAACACACACACATATTTGCCATAAGGCAAATTACCATTAACAAACATGTATTTGCCATAGGGTAAGTTAGTTGTAACATAATGTATGCTTCATTAAGACAGAAAAGTACACGCTATAGCAGTGTTAGTATACATTTCCTTGGTACCGCTTGCATATTTGAAGACTACACTATTCATCCTTGACATTATCAAAGGATTGTTAACATGTTTCAAAACCACTCAATACTACAAAAAATACCCCGCGAAAATACTAGGTCGCTATATTATAATAACTCATCACGAAATGTAAAGTGTGCCCTATAGTCCTTCTAAATAATACAATACTACTGGCATGCACATACTGTAACGACAGATTTTTCGCGTTCAAATTCAACTACTGTAAAACGGTTATATTTAGCGGCTCGCAATTTTCACGATTTTGTAAAATTTAAGTAAAATAAATATTCACAATTTGTAGAATTCACGTTGTCCAATGTTTTTAATTTTTTATTTTTATTTTTTTTTATTTAACGTCATTTAACGAGTTCACAAACCTCAGTTCATACTCACAGGCTAATCTGTTATAATCACACGTCCG
>JAUTBT010070754.1:0-13722 GCA_032361225.1 Lepetodrilus schrolli
TGTGTGTGTGTGTGTGTGTGTGTGTGTGTGTGTGTGTGTGTGTGTGTGTGTGTGTGTGTGTGTGTTTGTTTGTTTGTGTGTGTACCATAGCGTTACAGGACACAAACAGAATAACGTGCACTTTTATATTGCGCAAAAGCCTCGCTCGAAAGCATGCTCGTAGAACTACATAATTACCCCGGTCAATGGATCAGTGTGCCACTCATTTTCCTTCTCAACTCCCTGGGAAGTGCTAGTGTTCAACCCAAGCTGCCTTTCAAGGCGCTGGAAGGTTTATCATTTACATGCCGTATCATCCTTCCGGGTACCCATTCCCTGATGGGTGAACAGTGTGATTATACTAAAATAATTAACATAATTAAAAGAAAACATAGTGAGTATCCTACCAGTATACAGTGTCACGTGACTCATTACAGGCATCCTTCGATGTCACATGATATTTCATAGTTCTCGTGAACGCAATGTGGCTCCAATTATCAGATTGATATTATTGTTGTCAATTTGATTATCAGTTGTGGCATCCTGTGGCATTGGTATGGTATATGTGTCCGTGAGGATAGAAACCGGAAGATACGAGAACGTGACTCACAATGAGAAATTCTGTTTTAATTCTCCCGGTTATCTGGAAGAAGAATTCCATGTATTACTTAAATGTCTTATTAATCAGAAAATGCGTCTCAACCTTTTTAGCAGCTGTTTTACTAAGATACCAATTTTTAGCACTATCAGATATAGATCAATTTTTAGATCTGCTCAACAACGTTGAAATTATATTCTATGTTGCCAAAGCCTGCTGTGAAAATTGTCGTAATTTTATATACCAAACGTACTTGTTTATACGTTTGTCATTTGTTTATAACTGTATTTACTAGTAAGTATGCCATATTCTATGTATATATGCAAATCCTGTACAAATGCAAACATACGGTGTTTTTAAATATATATATACATAGTATTTTTATGTCTATAATAATTCGTAAAACGAATTTCACTAGACAAATAAACCGTCTTCTTCTTCTCCGTGTGGCCAACGCAATCATCGTCGTCAGTATTGATGACAACCTATACAATTAGTAGGTGACACCTACCGGAACCTAGGTTTCAAACGCGTAGATACTCAAGAAGACAGTAATTTGCTTTTTGGCTAGGATATGACTGACAGCAGGTTATAGATTAACATAACCTTGACTTACCCCACGTAGAACATGTACATGATAATGTCAGTTGTCTGTATAGTTTTCACAATTCCCCTGACGTATTAATTTCGGTATATTATAGCCTACATCAGAATATTGATACATAGTGGATAATAATAACAATAGATTTACATAGGTAGCATCAACCTGTGAACATCCCCTGTTGCCTTTCGTTTATCATTCCCTGCCTCACAGGTAGACTATCCATAGTCTCGGAGGGTTAAATTAAATCATTTATATCAATATTCATGAATGAGAACAAGGTGTGACACAGACTGCCTCACAAGGTGATCCACTTATTTTATTCAGTTGAATGAAGGTACTGAAATTCTACCATTCAACGCTTACAATGATTTTGTCTTATTTAAATCTAAATTATTTTATCGTGAGCATTTCGACGAGACGACACGAAATGAAAACTACATCATGCCTGATATCCATCAATGTTATTTAGGTGGAGTGACCAGGCTAACAGAACAAAAAATGCGTCTTGACATGTTATAACCTCGACAGTAATACTACCATTGATATTTAACATCACATCACGTACCACGAATTTGCGCATATACCTTTAGAAAACTATTATTAGTGTTGATTATAGCACCATGGTATTCCCGATGGATGGTACGTAGTTGGGCTGAACCCATTGTGTACATTTGATGCATTTGATACCCGTGTGACTCTTCTGTGATCACCTTTTTATCTTAAACTTGTATTACAGGATATCGCCCCACCACCCACCCCATTTGTTCCAATTGTATTAGTCGGGCCAATAGCTCTAATGTTCATTGTTAATACCATGACGTAAAGTACAGCAAAGGGAAAAATTATCTTCCTTTTAATCCTGAAGGCACTGTCCTACCCACATATAGACCTCAATTGTAGCCAACGACATTGAATAAATCTTGTTTAGACCGGCGTAATATGTGGCACACTTTAACACCAGAGGTGACTATCATGCAATTGTGGAAAATACTAGTACATGAGTCGTAAATAGGTACATAATTACGTTTCTCTATTTTATATATTTACCAGAACTTTATTTCATTTCATTTTCATTAAATCCACTTAAATTAATTTCAGACAGGATTAATTTGAGTAGCACATGGGTGATATCCAATCCTGAACTAGTCCACGTAAAAGTGCTGGAATAATTGTCAAGTTCGAACGTAGGTTTCTATGTACAGCATTGACACCCAAAGATGAATACTGTCTAAACAAATACTAGTAGGTTCCATCGCTAATAGAGTTCATTCATTCATTCATTCATTCATTCAATAGTTAACACGAAGGGTTAACGCACCCGTGGAGCTAAAATACTAATAAACACATACCAGTAAAAATAAGTGGAGTTATTATATTAATAAACACATACCAGTAAAAAAATATGTGGAATTATTATATTCATAAACACATACCAGTAAAAATAAGTGGAATTATTATATTAATAAACACATATCTGCAGAGTTAACATACTAGTGAATTTAACACATACCTGTAGAATTAACATATCAGTTGAGTTAACATATACCTATGCAGGTAACTTACAAGTGGAGTTAATATATCAGTAATGTTAACACATACCTATAGAGTTAACATACCATTGGAGATAACATACCGGTACCAGTAAATTTATTCCTGTAGAGTCAATATACCAGTGGAGTTAACATACTAGCAATGTTAACACTTACTTGTATAATTCACATACTAGTAGAGGTAACATGTTATATTTGTAATGTTAGCAATCAGCGTGCACATATATATATTACTACCATCTATAGCTGGTGAGCACATACCATGTTTCTGAGTATTATTGGTTTATTGTTAAGAATTCCCCCATTATTAACAGCCAGTAACTTAACATAAATTCCCACTCAAAAATGCCATTAAGTCCTTTCTTTCTATATTAACCAGATTGACGTTCTGGTCATGAAGACATCGAACATCTATTTTGGAATTCCCGCGGGAAATCCTCTGAATGGGCCTCGTACTGCGTGTGACCCAGCCTGTCATGTCTATGGTATCCTTTCACGAAGCTCTCTTATCCACTAAGAGACCACAACGCCCTCTTTGTGGATAGCTTATACACTGCAAACAGAGCGCTATGGTCTCTTAGCGGACAAGAGAGCTTCGTGAAAGGATACCCTGGGCATTAGATATGCTCTGGTGTTCTGGTCCATAATTGAGTTTCAGGTACACCGATACTAAGTGATAAGTAAGTGGTCACTCATACACAGAATACAGTACTATGATAATCTCTCTCTCTCTCTCTCTCTCTCTCTCTCAGGTCCAATGACTTTGTTTGTCTACATGTTCGTTATCAAAAACAGTCTTTAGACTGTCCCACTTCAAGTGTGGAAATTCAAACAAAATTATGGTCTGTTGACGTTTCCAGTATGTTTGATGTTCAAATCATGCCAACGCTGACATACATGTAATAGTGTTGACCTATGAACATGACATTTAATAAGTTCTCTCCGGGCAACGTTTGGCTCTCTGTCGTATAATCAATGCCACACGTGCGCTCGTGTCTGTTATATAGGGTTAGCATTTTGCATAAACCTATCATTATAGAAAACAGAAACCGTTGACATATCATGCTAGAATGAACATCACTGACAAATGCCAAGAGGTAGTTTGTGATATTACGTTGTCAGTAGTTCTTGAAGAACTTATGATCAATTAATCCATAACATCGCATATTCTTTCTATAGCCAATCCATCATTTCTGAAGAAACACATTAGTCTAATGAATAGGGAGGTAGAAATATCAAAACTGAATAATGTTGCTGTCATAACACAGGAGAGGCAAATAAGACAATGTAAAATTAAATGTCAGTATTTAAGGCAGTGTGTCATAATATCAATGGCATTTCCAAAGGTTTCTAGTCGTAAATTAACTGGAGACAGATCTAGACACACAAAAATTTATCCTGATTCGAAAACAAACCAACCACCTAAGAAAGAAAAAAACATTATGTCATTTAGCATTCCCTTATGTGACGGCATGTCACGTGTTGACAGAATGTACGACCGTAAATCGACTACTTTGTCGTTGTAACATGAAAGTGATAATCAACGCAATTTAATAATGTTACTACATTATATGGGTTCATTGTTCTGGTACATAGGAAAACGGACAGTGTTTGTGATCAAGTAGATACCAATCAGGCAACTCGTGTCTGGCGGAGACCATTCCCTCTGAACAGGCCTCACTCACTAAGCACACTTCGTTCAAGTGCTCTGTGGTGGTGGTGGGGTTTATTGCTTTGACAGTCGCCTTCCAGCTTAGCTGATTTCGGCAGACTGGTCCCTCCTTGGGACGCATGTGTCTCACAGCATGGAGCTGGGGAGTGTATCTACACCCTGGCACACAACAATAAATATGTTTTATCCAAATCTGGATGCAAGACTGGCCACGGCCTAGAGACTCGTAGATCGCAGCGTGAAAACTGGCGCTCCAATAACGCACCGGCGCCACATAGTGGAGATATTGTGCGCAGTGAACCCCATTCTGTGTTTTAAATCGTCGCGTATTGGTGAAAGATTCCCGCTGCGACGTTAAGCACCAAATTAACTAACTAACTAACCAATTGTGCTTCAATACTACGTTATTTTCGTTATAAAAAAGTCTTATTCATGTTCTTTTTAGAAATAATACGATACGTTCATGTCGGTAAATATTATGTAGAACATTTGTAAAATGGACAACGGTATCCATAACGTACCTGGACAACGAGAATACCCACAGTCTCTCCTTCTTAGTTGATGTAGTTCCTTGACACACCCTATTTGACCATCATTACAGTATCGCCGTCTCAGGTCAACATCCTCGTATTTGGTGCGAAGATTTGTAGCACATGTAGCCATGCTGCACACGTCACTTAATAAAGACCATTGACTCCACTGCCCTACACCGGTAACTGTAAATAAGTGCTGTTGTAAGTTAGGAGCCGTATGCTATTGTTAAGTAATCCTATTTCACGTTGCTGGTCTCTGATTGGTTCAGCGGCGTAAAATCATTATATTACTCAAATATACCGTATCGTGCTACTCGCGCGATTAATTTATGGCTTAATGAGGAGCTGATTGGGTGACCTTTTCATTTTTATTTACGTGACGCGCGGTTGAAAAACGGATAAATTATTACCGAGGGACTTCGACGGATGTCGTGCGTTTCAGAGGTTGGGATAACTAGAGATTAAATGATTACGAAATCATGTCGATATGGTTTTCTCACGAGCAATCGTCGCAAATGGGTTAAAGATTCCCGCAGCGACGTTAAACTCCATGATCACTCACTCATTTTCACGAGCAAATCATCACATTAAAGCAACAGAGATTCCGTCATGTTCTTTCAAGCCATCACAAGAAAGTAATATATAGATATTAATACAGGAGCTAGTGTGTCATATGAAAATATTAACTTTGTAATCACGAGTGTCGTAAAATCCATATGACACACTAGCGAGTGTGTTAATTTCTTTATCCAACAACTTTTGAACGGAAATTCATACAACTCAAACGTATTCTAATGTGGAAGTCAAATAAGGAATGGCGGCCCTCCGCCCCGACCGTACCAACCAATGAAACGGTCTATCACGATGACAGGCGTGGGAAAATTGTGATGCAAGCCATGTAACCAGCCAATGAAAATTGTTCGAGGTGTAATATTTATGTCACGAATTATCTTGAACCATATGTTGGATAAAGATACATTTCACGGTTTGCCACAACTTACAGGTACCACTTCAAACAAACGTACGAAAAAAAGGAAACCGGCTAGCGAAAGAGTGTTCACACAAACCGAATTGATGAGGGGGCATGGACGCATGCCAAAATGCATTTTTGGCACATTGCGTTGACATTTTTTAGGGCCACCTCGCGAAAATTATTTTTCGTAACCATTCTGCACATTCAAACACTTTTGAGGCAATGATCAATGCGATCAAGGGATCTTATACATTAGACCACGAACCAAACCTTGCATATTCCAATCCATTGTTCCCATCTTGGAAACCAAATCAAGATGAAAATATTCAATCATACGGAATTCGGACGATGAGGAAGATTTGGTATTACATTGATTCTTTTTCATAAAAGATAATAAAATACGTAATAAAAAGTATTCAAATAACATTGAAATGTTTAAACATATTATATAATAACATATCTAATAATATAAAATATAATATTATAGATTTCATAACATGGTAAGTTAATATAAAATAATTACATAGAAATCATAATGATAATGCATATATTGTTAACAGACACAAGACGCAGACAATAACGTAGAATCTTAAGACAATCCACTTCCCAAGGAAGGGGTCCAGCGCCAAAACATAAATACATAAAAATCATAGACATAATGTATATATTGTTAACAGACACAAGAAATAGAACGTGGAGCCAACCCACTTCCCGAGAACGGTGCCATGCGGCAAATCATACAGGTAATATATATACTTATGGTATATTTATTATAAAAATAAAAAAATTAAATCAAAATAATGATAACTACAGCTTTAATAAAAAATTAAAAAGCATTATTATATATAATTTTTTCTTTATTATTTATAAAAAGGCATTATTATATATAATTTTTTCTTTATTATTTATAAAAAGGCATTATTATATATAATTTTTTCTTTATTATATATATATATATATAATAAAGAAAAAATTATATATAATAATGCCTTTTTATAAATAATAAAGAAAAAATTATATATAATAATGCCTTTTTATAAATAATAAAGAAAAAATTATATATAATAATGCTTTTTAATTTTTTATTAAAGCTGTAGTTATCATTATTTTGATTTAATTTTTTTATTTTTATAATAAATATACCATAAGTATATATATTACCTGTATGATTTGCCGCATGGCACCGTTCTCGGGAAGTGGGTTGGCTCCACGTTCTATTTCTTGTGTCTGTTAACAATATATACATTATGTCTATGATTTTTATGTATTTATGTTTTGGCGCTGGACCCCTTCCTTGGGAAGTGGATTGTCTTAAGATTCTACGTTATTGTCTGCGTCTTGTGTCTGTTAACAATATATGCATTATCATTATGATTTCTATGTAATTATTTTATATTAACTTACCATGTTATGAAATCTATAATATTATATTTTATATTATTAGATATGTTATTATATAATATGTTTAAACATTTCAATGTTATTTGAATACTTTTTATTACGTATTTTATTATCTTTTATGAAAAAGAATCAATGTAATACCAAATCTTCCTCATCGTCCGAATTCCGTATGATTGAATATTTTCATCTTGATTTGGTTTCCAAGATGGGAACAATGGATTGGAATATGCAAGGTTTGGTTCGTGGTCTAATGTATAAGATCCCTTGATCGCATTGATCATTGCCTCAAAAGTGTTTGAATGTGCAGAATGGTTACGAAAAATAATTTTCGCGAGGTGGCCCTAAAAAATGTCAACGCAATGTGCCAAAAATGCATTTTGGCATGCGTCCATGCCCCCTCATCAATTCGGTTTGTGTGAACACTCTTTCGCTAGCCGGTTTCCTTTTTTTCGTACGTTTGTTTGAAGTGGTACCTGTAAGTTGTGGCAAACCGTGAAATGTATCTTTATCCAACATATGGTTCAAGATAATTCGTGACATAAATATTACACCTCGAACAATTTTCATTGGCTGGTTACATGGCTTGCATCACAATTTTCCCACGCCTGTCATCGTGATAGACCGTTTCATTGGTTGGTACGGTCGGGGCGGAGGGCCGCCATTCCTTATTTGACTTCCACATTAGAATACGTTTGAGTTGTATGAATTTCCGTTCAAAAGTTGTTGGATAAAGAAATTAACACACTCGCTAGTGTGTCATATGGATTTTACGACACTCGTGATTACAAAGTTAATATTTTCATATGACACACTAGCTCCTGTATTAATATCTATATATTACTTTCTTGTGATGGCTTGAAAGAACATGACGGAATCTCTGTTGCTTTAATGTGATGATTTGCTCGTGAAAATGAGTGAGTGATCATGGAGTTTAACGTCGCTGCGGGAATCTTTAACCCATTTGCGACGATTGCTCGTGAGAAAACCATATCGACATGATTTCGTAATCATTTAATCTCTAGTTATCCCAACCTCTGAAACGCACGACATCCGTCGAAGTCCCTCGGTAATAATTTATCCGTTTTTCAACCGCGCGTCACGTAAATAAAAATGAAAAGGTCACCCAATCAGCTCCTCATTAAGCCATAAATTAATCGCGCGAGTAGCACGATACGGTATATTTGAGTAATATAATGATTTTACGCCGCTGAACCAATCAGAGACCAGCAACGTGAAATAGGATTACTTAACAATAGCATACGGCTCCTAACTTACAACAGCACTTATTTACAGTTACCGGTGTAGGGCAGTGGAGTCAATGGTCTTTATTAAGTGACGTGTGCAGCATGGCTACATGTGCTACAAATCTTCGCACCAAATACGAGGATGTTGACCTGAGACGGCGATACTGTAATGATGGTCAAATAGGGTGTGTCAAGGAACTACATCAACTAAGAAGGAGAGACTGTGGGTATTCTCGTTGTCCAGGTACGTTATGGATACCGTTGTCCATTTTACAAATGTTCTACATAATATTTACCGACATGAACGTATCGTATTATTTCTAAAAAGAACATGAATAAGACTTTTTTATAACGAAAATAACGTAGTATTGAAGCACAATTGGTTAGTTAGTTAGTTAATTTGGTGCTTAACGTCGCAGCGGGAATCTTTCACCAATACGCGACGATTTAAAACACAGAATGGGGTTCACTGCGCACAATATCTCCACTATGTGGCGCCGGTGCGTTATTGGAGCGCCAGTTTTCACGCTGCGATCTACGAGTCTCTAGGCCGTGGCCAGTCTTGCATCCAGATTTGGATAAAACATATTTATTGTTGTGTGCCAGGGTGTAGATACACTCCCCAGCTCCATGCTGTGAGACACATGCGTCCCAAGGAGGGACCAGTCTGCCGAAATCAGCTAAGCTGGAAGGCGACTGTCAAAGCAATAAACCCCACCACCACCACAGAGCACTTGAACGAAGTGTGCTTAGTGAGTGAGGCCTGTTCAGAGGGAATGGTCTCCGCCAGACACGAGTTGCCTGATTGGTATCTACTTGATCACAAACACTGTCCGTTTTCCTATGTACCAGAACAATGAACCCATATAATGTAGTAACATTATTAAATTGCGTTGATTATCACTTTCATGTTACAACGACAAAGTAGTCGATTTACGGTCGTACATTCTGTCAACACGTGACATGCCGTCACATAAGGGAATGCTAAATGACATAATGTTTTTTTCTTTCTTAGGTGGTTGGTTTGTTTTCGAATCAGGATAAATTTTTGTGTGTCTAGATCTGTCTCCAGTTAATTTACGACTAGAAACCTTTGGAAATGCCATTGATATTATGACACACTGCCTTAAATACTGACATTTAATTTTACATTGTCTTATTTGCCTCTCCTGTGTTATGACAGCAACATTATTCAGTTTTGATATTTCTACCTCCCTATTCATTAGACTAATGTGTTTCTTCAGAAATGATGGATTGGCTATAGAAAGAATATGCGATGTTATGGATTAATTGATCATAAGTTCTTCAAGAACTACTGACAACGTAATATCACAAACTACCTCTTGGCATTTGTCAGTGATGTTCATTCTAGCATGATATGTCAACGGTTTCTGTTTTCTATAATGATAGGTTTATGCAAAATGCTAACCCTATATAACAGACACGAGCGCACGTGTGGCATTGATTATACGACAGAGAGCCAAACGTTGCCCGGAGAGAACTTATTAAATGTCATGTTCATAGGTCAACACTATTACATGTATGTCAGCGTTGGCATGATTTGAACATCAAACATACTGGAAACGTCAACAGACCATAATTTTGTTTGAATTTCCACACTTGAAGTGGGACAGTCTAAAGACTGTTTTTGATAACGAACATGTAGACAAACAAAGTCATTGGACCTGAGAGAGAGAGAGAGAGAGAGAGAGAGAGATTATCATAGTACTGTATTCTGTGTATGAGTGACCACTTACTTATCACTTAGTATCGGTGTACCTGAAACTCAATTATGGACCAGAACACCAGAGCATATCTAATGCCCAGGGTATCCTTTCACGAAGCTCTCTTGTCCGCTAAGAGACCATAGCGCTCTGTTTGCAGTGTATAAGCTATCCACAAAGAGGGCGTTGTGGTCTCTTAGTGGATAAGAGAGCTTCGTGAAAGGATACCATAGACATGACAGGCTGGGTCACACGCAGTACGAGGCCCATTCAGAGGATTTCCCGCGGGAATTCCAAAATAGATGTTCGATGTCTTCATGACCAGAACGTCAATCTGGTTAATATAGAAAGAAAGGACTTAATGGCATTTTTGAGTGGGAATTTATGTTAAGTTACTGGCTGTTAATAATGGGGGAATTCTTAACAATAAACCAATAATACTCAGAAACATGGTATGTGCTCACCAGCTATAGATGGTAGTAATATATATATGTGCACGCTGATTGCTAACATTACAAATATAACATGTTACCTCTACTAGTATGTGAATTATACAAGTAAGTGTTAACATTGCTAGTATGTTAACTCCACTGGTATATTGACTCTACAGGAATAAATTTACTGGTACCGGTATGTTATCTCCAATGGTATGTTAACTCTATAGGTATGTGTTAACATTACTGATATATTAACTCCACTTGTAAGTTACCTGCATAGGTATATGTTAACTCAACTGATATGTTAATTCTACAGGTATGTGTTAAATTCACTAGTATGTTAACTCTGCAGATATGTGTTTATTAATATAATAATTCCACTTATTTTTACTGGTATGTGTTTATGAATATAATAATTCCACATATTTTTTTACTGGTATGTGTTTATTAATATAATAACTCCACTTATTTTTACTGGTATGTGTTTATTAGTATTTTAGCTCCACGGGTGCGTTAACCCTTCGTGTTAACTATTGAATGAATGAATGAATGAATGAATGAACTCTATTAGCGATGGAACCTACTAGTATTTGTTTAGACAGTATTCATCTTTGGGTGTCAATGCTGTACATAGAAACCTACGTTCGAACTTGACAATTATTCCAGCACTTTTACGTGGACTAGTTCAGGATTGGATATCACCCATGTGCTACTCAAATTAATCCTGTCTGAAATTAATTTAAGTGGATTTAATGAAAATGAAATGAAATAAAGTTCTGGTAAATATATAAAATAGAGAAACGTAATTATGTACCTATTTACGACTCATGTACTAGTATTTTCCACAATTGCATGATAGTCACCTCTGGTGTTAAAGTGTGCCACATATTACGCCGGTCTAAACAAGATTTATTCAATGTCGTTGGCTACAATTGAGGTCTATATGTGGGTAGGACAGTGCCTTCAGGATTAAAAGGAAGATAATTTTTCCCTTTGCTGTACTTTACGTCATGGTATTAACAATGAACATTAGAGCTATTGGCCCGACTAATACAATTGGAACAAATGGGGTGGGTGGTGGGGCGATATCCTGTAATACAAGTTTAAGATAAAAAGGTGATCACAGAAGAGTCACACGGGTATCAAATGCATCAAATGTACACAATGGGTTCAGCCCAACTACGTACCATCCATCGGGAATACCATGGTGCTATAATCAACACTAATAATAGTTTTCTAAAGGTATATGCGCAAATTCGTGGTACGTGATGTGATGTTAAATATCAATGGTAGTATTACTGTCGAGGTTATAACATGTCAAGACGCATTTTTTGTTCTGTTAGCCTGGTCACTCCACCTAAATAACATTGATGGATATCAGGCATGATGTAGTTTTCATTTCGTGTCGTCTCGTCGAAATGCTCACGATAAAATAATTTAGATTTAAATAAGACAAAATCATTGTAAGCGTTGAATGGTAGAATTTCAGTACCTTCATTCAACTGAATAAAATAAGTGGATCACCTTGTGAGGCAGTCTGTGTCACACCTTGTTCTCATTCATGAATATTGATATAAATGATTTAATTTAACCCTCCGAGACTATGGATAGTCTACCTGTGAGGCAGGGAATGATAAACGAAAGGCAACAGGGGATGTTCACAGGTTGATGCTACCTATGTAAATCTATTGTTATTATTATCCACTATGTATCAATATTCTGATGTAGGCTATAATATACCGAAATTAATACGTCAGGGGAATTGTGAAAACTATACAGACAACTGACATTATCATGTACATGTTCTACGTGGGGTAAGTCAAGGTTATGTTAATCTATAACCTGCTGTCAGTCATATCCTAGCCAAAAAGCAAATTACTGTCTTCTTGAGTATCTACGCGTTTGAAACCTAGGTTCCGGTAGGTGTCACCTACTAATTGTATAGGTTGTCATCAATACTGACGACGATGATTGCGTTGGCCACACGGAGAAGAAGAAGACGGTTTATTTGTCTAGTGAAATTCGTTTTACGAATTATTATAGACATAAAAATACTATGTATATATATATTTAAAAACACCGTATGTTTGCATTTGTACAGGATTTGCATATATACATAGAATATGGCATACTTACTAGTAAATACAGTTATAAACAAATGACAAACGTATAAACAAGTACGTTTGGTATATAAAATTACGACAATTTTCACAGCAGGCTTTGGCAACATAGAATATAATTTCAACGTTGTTGAGCAGATCTAAAAATTGATCTATATCTGATAGTGCTAAAAATTGGTATCTTAGTAAAACAGCTGCTAAAAAGGTTGAGACGCATTTTCTGATTAATAAGACATTTAAGTAATACATGGAATTCTTCTTCCAGATAACCGGGAGAATTAAAACAGAATTTCTCATTGTGAGTCACGTTCTCGTATCTTCCGGTTTCTATCCTCACGGACACATATACCATACCAATGCCACAGGATGCCACAACTGATAATCAAATTGACAACAATAATATCAATCTGATAATTGGAGCCACATTGCGTTCACGAGAACTATGAAATATCATGTGACATCGAAGGATGCCTGTAATGAGTCACGTGACACTGTATACTGGTAGGATACTCACTATGTTTTCTTTTAATTATGTTAATTATTTTAGTATAATCACACTGTTCACCCATCAGGGAATGGGTACCCGGAAGGATGATACGGCATGTAAATGATAAACCTTCCAGCGCCTTGAAAGGCAGCTTGGGTTGAACACTAGCACTTCCCAGGGAGTTGAGAAGGAAAATGAGTGGCACACTGATCCATTGACCGGGGTAATTATGTAGTTCTACGAGCATGCTTTCGAGCGAGGCTTTTGCGCAATATAAAAGTGCACGTTATTCTGTTTGTGTCCTGTAACGCTATGGTACACACACAAACAAACAAACACACACACACACACACACACACACACACACACACACACACACACACACACACACACACACACA
>JAUTBT010070765.1:0-13722 GCA_032361225.1 Lepetodrilus schrolli
ATAAGCATCTTGTTAAGTCGATAATATATATATATAGTTGTGTGTGTACGGCCACCCAGGTGGCCCTTCCAATTAAATTGCTACTAATCTAAAATTTGAGAAATACAGTTCTACATAATTTCTTCTCAGATTTCACTGAGATTGTCTATTCTGTGTATAAGAATGCAATATATGACGCTGAAAGCGTTTACATTCCATTCGTAAAAAAATGACTACTAGTACCATTCGTCCGTTTCCGCCATAATGCTAACCTTCCTAGTAGGTCCTAGCGCATATCTGTGGTTGTCACCTGCTTGATCTGAACGGTGTACACATAGAGTGATAGGTAATGTGATAGTAACAGCGCCTGTCGATGAAGGAACACTTGCTAAAGAGAGTTTGGTTGTGGCTAGGATGTCCAGGTGTACACTTCTGTATCGTGTACAATGGCGTGGAGCAATCGATCCTAGACACCATCAATATGGTGATTTAGCCAAGGATGATACAGAGCCAATTCACATGGGCACAACATTAGACAGGTATAAACTATTCCCTAGTGCGAATTTGATAATGGTATATTTGCGTTTTCACATAATCTTCAGATTGATAATCATGATTTGAATGTGACTATATCTTGATTATTTCCTAGTCTTAATGGCAGTAATTATAATTGAATTATGGCATTAAATACAGACAGGTCCCAAATCCATTCATTTAAAGCGGCAGACTAGTGTCATAAGCCGATTTACTTTGCTAAACTATATACTATTTCTGTTCCTGGATATTGATATTAAACTATTGGTAGCTTTACTTCTGAGGACAGAGTGTATTAGATATTTATGTCTACTTTGAACTTTATAGTATACTATGGCGTAGGCGTGTTCTATGTTATGAAAGAACGTCAAGCAGTACGACATAGATGGCGGTGGAAGCGTTGTGTTTATCTACATACTGCACATGAACATTTAGACTTTGCAGAGAAACATTTGCATCTTTGACTCACTGCCATGTTTTAGCCTGCAAATCATCAAATTCATACTTTAGTCGCTACAACAGATCTTTCCCAAAGATGTGCATTGGAATGATAGTAGAAACATTTATTTAATAAACATAATAACAGTCAATATTTTAAAACTTTAATAAGCATTATTGAAAATGACGTTTCCTTTGCGCTTCAATTTAGTAAATTCAATGTACAGAAATAATCTAATTAACGACTTGTATTAACTTGTGCATTGAGACCGTGTAAAAGACCATCTCCTGATCTCCTTTCCTTGAAGAGAAATAAATCTAATAACGTGGATGATGACACTAGAAAACGATACGTTAGAGATTAATAATTGTTAACATATATATGTTTATCTGTGAGTCAGATATGTTTATCTGTAGTGATATAGTGTCATACCGCTAGGGCAATCACATCTAATCATACATGTATATATATATTATTCGTGTTCATGTCCTTTTACCACGGTGTTACATTTCGAACCCATCCAAAAGATACATCAAAATAGGCTTGTCATTATCCAAATATCAGAAGATGTCTACTTGTCTTCTGAACGTATCAGGTACTGTACATCATGTACTTATGTTACACAAAGTTAGTTGAAGACGGAAGACATTTTGAATAGCAGAATAACTATCTGAAGCTAGTTACTTATAATCTACCAATGGGCGATATTCGATCAATAGCCAGGAGATGTGCATGTCATCCATGACTTACATACTTACATGCCCATAACATAATGAAGTCTGCAATAAGCAATAAGTCTATAATGCAGATCTGGATGTCATAATGAGCTTACAATGCTCGTCCTTCAGTGAATTATCATCATAATAGAGACGCTTGGAGTCTCAATTATCTTTTCAATCATTATCCTGTGGATGGTATCATGTTCCAAAAGTAGATTCACAAGGCAGACTAGAACTGCAACACATGAAGGTAGGATGTCTAACCTTGGACGTTATGCTGCTCTCCAGTGCCAACGTTATCAGTCAATGTAATGTATCACTGTTCTCAGCTTCAGAGGGAGTATCCATCCCAAGCTATCGATTTCATTTTGTCTTACCGGGCTGGAACAGAGTTGAGTTGTAAGTAAACTACTTGTGTACGAAGGTTACACCGCAATGTTTATGTCTCAAGGAAGAGAAGGAACGGATTCTAAATAGTATCAAGTTCTTAAGCATATATTTTAGGCCATCCATTGACTACTAGACGAGCCAAGAAGTCAATTAGCTTCCAGTGTTCGTCTAGCTGGGGATAATACATTTGACCATGAAATATGTCAACAAACCGTGATTGTCTGCCTTTAAGTAGATCAACTAGTTGTGACTGTTATGCTTTCATGTGAAATGCTTGAAATGTCAAGTTAAGAATGTTCTCGTATTTACCATCAATAGTTGTAATTCAGAGATAAAATGTGTACATAATTTAGTATAATGGTCCTGCTTGATATTGCTGTCGTATGTTTCTTGATTACTTTACATTCTTCACAGGATAGATAAACACGGTCACTTTCTGAAATGTGAATTTCTGAAATGAGTAGCATATTAATTTATTTTTTTTATCTTTCACGAGAACATAAAGCATCCATATTTGAAATTAACGTTTGCTTTTTTTATGATTAGGAAATGGATTGAAGTATTTAAGGAGCATAGAATAGGATATGATTCCATATAATTCTTCCGAGAACGAAGTTAATGTAAATAAGAATGTCTTAGAACTCGATACAGGATGAGCAGAGTACCAGTTCTAAGCCACCAGTTCTAAGCCACCAGTTCTAAGCCATTCATGGTCGAGCCAGAACGTTCTGCTCGGATGTTTTCGCGAAATAAACTCGCTATCAAAGACGATGATCAATACCTTATTATAGCAATAACCAGAGCAACGAACAACTAAAATGATCTCAAATACGATCAAGTTCAGTATCTATAACGCTAAGCCTCGTGGCACCGAACGATCGCTGTCGACCAAGCACAGGCACCTCCCGTTAGTGCTGTATTGGAATTGCTAGGTCGATGTAAGCTTTATTTCTTTATGATCTGTTCAATATTGTATAACAGCTAAATGGATGGTTTTATACCCTACTGACCCAGAGATTGGAGGATGATTACACTTCAGACAGTTGAGTGGGAGTGACAGGAAGGTTCTGGGGAACCTAATAGTAGTCCTGATTAGTTTGGAACTTCTCAAAGAAAATGTCAAGTAGAAATAAAGATAATGTGGTATGGAGTCCTGTATGAATACCATATATCGTGGGATGGACAATCCATGGAATATTGTTATGGCGAGGGTACGGTTGTATCTGCCTG
Organism: Lepetodrilus schrolli; assembly: GCA_032361225.1. Classification (NCBI taxonomy): domain Eukaryota; kingdom Metazoa; phylum Mollusca; class Gastropoda; order Lepetellida; family Lepetodrilidae; genus Lepetodrilus; species Lepetodrilus schrolli. Next base: position 3,292 of record JAUTBT010070765.1, read on the forward strand.
GATTGGATGGAACATGTATAAGATCAATTGAGTGATGGATAGTTTCTACAAATATCTGCATCAATATTACATACATCGTTAGCCTTTGTCTCGTGACCAAATACTATCATAAAGACATGAAAGATAATAACCCAAACAGCATTTGCTTAAATTATGAAATTTGAAAAATGGCTACACGTAGGTCTACCTACCGCACTTCAGTTCTGAAGATAAATGATTTCCATTACAGGATATTGGATCGAGAGTTTAAATACAGCTAATTTAATATTGAAATCAATAGATTCCTATTGGTATGTTATGCATGATCCTACCATATACATACTGTATTGATTACTGCTCGACATATTATTTCAATTTGAAATTAACTACGTATGGTTTGGAAGATCCCCGAGTACATAGCTTGTACGTGTATATTATTCAAAAAGATTCAACAGATTGATTCTCCCCTCAGCTGCACCTGTGTCGTGTTTGCGGTCGTATCTTTCTGCTCAGCTTAAATATGTATGTCTTTGTCTTCCGACCTCAGTTACGTCAGTATTACATTACATTACGTTACATTACACTACCAATATTATACTCTCTGGCATCCATTCCTGTTAGATAACCTGCCTCTGCCAAGACGTCTAATAGTCCATAGTACCTCTTCTGCACCCAGCCGAATTATCCTCAACAACATTTCCTTCACCGACCGGCGATATTGCTCTGAAGTTGTCATTCGGTGAGTATTCTGGAGATCTACTCGATAACTCACGACGATATGAGCAATCGTTCATCACATACATTATTCTGCTTTCATCTGCAGATGCAGATTGGGTAGCATAGTGCTTGGAGGGCTCGGGATGCTCGTACATCAAGACTTGTCATCACGGACAGTCACCGTGAACATTGATTTAATCACTTTCACATACTTTTCCATAGGACTCTCAAATTTCTCTCTAAAGAGTCAAGTAATAAATAATGAATTGTAGACTGTGTGCATATAGTAAAGAGACAATCTTAACCAAGTGCCTCGGATATGTGTTACTTCTATAATTCGTGTTGATATATTTGAAATCAAAAGACTCTATTAAGACACAATATCATCCTTACGTCATATTTGTAACAGTAAAAATACGGCTTCGTAAATATTTTACGTGAAGTCAATGAATAAGCTGTTGAGGAGTTGCACTGTAAGCAAAGTCACACCACAATTGGTAGAACAAAGTTGAAATCGGGTCAAGCAATATCTACAAAGAAGATATCACTTGATCATCTACTGTCGATTCCAACAGTGAAAGCCAGTATTTGGTGATACTGTATGATTTGTAATACAATCAATAATGTATGATTTGTAAAACAATCAATAATGTATGATTTGTAATACAATCAATAATGTATGATTTGTTATACAATCAATAATGTGATTGTATGTACATGATCATTCACTGATCATTCAATGATTAATTCACATGGACAGATATATTCACATTTCCCATGCACCTTGTAACAAGTATGTGTGACCACCGATTCATCCCGTGGTTTTATCCCTAGTTCATGTAGACTGTAATGTAATTACCCAACGTTACCATACGAGCATTCTAGTTCTAGGAATAGACAAAGGGCTTCATAGCAGTAATATCTGTTAGGAAGATCAAGATGTTCTCATCGCCACCAAGGAGCGATAAAGGCGGACCACCTTAGTTCAGTTGTCGTGGTCGATGGCGGTAAACAGCACTGTTCATACATGTGGAAGATGGAAGAGTTGGTATCTGATCCTGACCTTCTAATGTCGTTTCTTCGCCATAGAGTTATCTGACAAACAGGAGATGGCCAAAGTCTGGCGGAGACATTTACCTTCTTCCTAGGCTGGCAGCATTTGCCTGTGCATGTCTCGTTGACGCACGGCCAGTTAGCAAGGGTGTCTACTTGTAGGGTGTGTCGCTTCTATCAATATCTTCCACAGCTATGTGTTAGTGTGCATTTCAGGAATATCGTCAAGTATGCTAATTTTTAACTCGGACATGGCGGTGCAAGAACAGGCCCCAAGATAACGAAACCTTTTTGAGAACGACTTCCTGCTCAAGCTCAACTTATATATGATGATTTGTGAACATGGCTTTTGAGTTGAGGCCTACTCAAGAATTTTTCGTGATCTCCGTGCCAGGTCTACCAAACAAAACTGACATCTTGTAAGGTAGAAAAGTTACATGCCTAACAACTTGTAGGATATCATTAATATCAAATGACACTCAGTGGAGATTCTCTAAGAGTTACACTAAATGTAATTGTTAGGAACGTCAGACTACCGATAAAATTCGACTGGTGAGCGGTGTAGAAGTCAATCTATTTTTGTTAGAAAATAAATTTCGAAAAAAAAAATTCAAATATAAATGGTAATATAGTTTAATTTTGTAGTCGGTCTGTATGTGGCAAGCACCGTCAGAATAGGAAGTATCGACAATATCGAGACAGATATTGAAATCTATTTCCATACTAAATTTTATATGACACGTTTGGCATAGCTATAGCCTTCTTTTTGTTTGTTAGTTTGTAGAACTTTACACAATGTCATTTTCTAAGTATAATTTATTGACACTTTACTGATGTACTCCATCACGCAATAGAGCACCTCGTGTGTTCATTAGCACACGTATCAGGTGAACATCACTTGAACTCGGAGGGTGCTATGCTTCTTGTCAGTCTCGTCAGATATGTCAGCCGTGCAGGTCACTGGGTTGGTGTGTAATTGAATCAAGAGTAATATTCCCAAGCTGGGGCCCAAACTACCACACGACGGCCTACGCCTGGGTGCACAGAAGACACTGAACTAGGTCCCATTCAGATATAGGCTTCCATCTCAATGACAGTCAATTAACAAAGCCAGGCATGAACCACACACGTTCAATATAGAAATAATGAAACCGGCGCCACCGTCGTCATCTTCTGTCATCAAGTGCACTGTACGAAACATTGCGTGTCGTTATGACCGCTAATATTATGTGATGCGTGCTGTTTGGGTCTGTACACATCTGTACATATCTGTCTGAGGATGTTATCACCAAATTAATAACGATGATACGAAATTCTTTAATATAGTTTGTGATGCAGGTGTTGTACACTCTGCATTTTAGGTATAGTTCTATATACGTATTTTCAGTTCATTATATATACATGATATGTTAATTTCAGGTAAACCCAATTAGGCAAGTCGTTTGAATCCAAACAATGCTGTCTTCATATGTATTGAGCTACTTTTTTAATAATTTGATGCGGCCGTGATCTTTCTCAAATTACATATTGATATATAACTCCATACAACTCGCATAGCCATTCCCGTACTCTGTTCTGATGCAACATATCCAAAGATCAAATTCATTAATGTAAGGCCAGTGACATTAATAGAGTTCAACATTACGGAGGCAGTATGTGAACCTCTGAGGTTCGTATCCGGAAGCTGTGCTATTGGTAGTGTTCGCCGGGGCTCTCAGAGATCTCAGCAAGTTGGGAAACACGTGTCTACCACAGGATAACGTTAGGTAAAAACGTGTCTACAACATGGCGACGATATGTCTATCACAGGGCCCAGGTTTGGTGCAGCAAAAGCCCTATATCAAGGATAACACATGTAAGCGGGAAATCGCAGATCATGATACAAACATTTCTCTTCCATCGCCATTGATCGCTGCACTGGGTACAGCGATGGAGCATGTAGTGCTGTAGTAGTCTGTGCATATACCAACAGATCCAGACTTAATTGGTTATGTGAACAGTAGACATTGAGATATAACGTACTCTACTGAACGACATGTCTACATCAGAGCCTCCTAGTACAGAACCTATCTTTATTATCTTTACACAGCTTGATGTGTTTATCGATAATTCCATCTTACCACCATTCTACGTCTTACACAGCTCCTGAACCCTGTTCTTAATCGGCATTGGTTGTTTTCAAACTGTTTCCTTCATAGTGTGTGTTCATATCATGACGATTTATTTGTGATCTTGTTATCTTAAATGTCAGAAGGTTCCAATTTGTCACATTATGATCCAATTAGATTGATCAATTTCACCTGTCATGTGCAATATTAATGTTTTCTGTATCTTATCATCTAATTGAAAGTTAAATATGAACATTATTTACACTGTTTTTGCCATTTGTTTCTAAATAATATGTTGAATTTTGCCAAATATTATGTGCATACATTACATATAAAATAATATTTATTTATTAAAATGTTACCAATATACCTTGAAATAACCAGTAATAAGAGTGCATTTCAAGTAAGATTATGACAACAAGAAAGTATACAGATATTTCGTGTATCATTCTACTTTGCCCGACTAATAACTATGCAAATTAGGGAGCTAATTTCACATGACGTCATTTTCAGGTGACGTCATACTACTATTTATTCATGCTCCTGTATGGAAATAGTAAAGAAAATGACAATTATGATCGGAGACTATGTGCTAATCGACTAGATTTAATATATTTACAATTTTATATAAAAATGAGAATTGTTATTAAAGTTGCTATTTTCCTTTGGTGTATTTATCAATGAGTGAAGCGGTTTACAATTTACTGACCTGCATGTATTCAGGTTTAACTTTAAAATTTCAATTCACACGATGTTTTCTTCTTATAGAGAAGTATTTAAGCTGGAGATTAGATGATAAAGAGATTATTAACCTTGTGTCTTTTGATATTATCTATATCCTGCATTTAGGGATAATCTCTATGTATTAGACTTGCTGAAGCTCGTCTAAGATTATCCCTAAGTGCAAGATATAGACGATATCTAAAGACACTTGGTTAATAATCTATATCTTCATTTTGAATATCAACTAATATGTCATAGCTGTTGAAAACCATAATGGAGGTTTTTTAAATGTCCTACAGGTATATTATATTATTATTGTTGTTATTACAAAGGAAATATCCATATGCTACCCGTATGTTGAAATTGTTGTGCTGTTTAAGTATTACTATATCATCATGATCATAAAAAGACAATTCTGATATATTTTATTTAGAAAATTTGCAGTCAAATATCTTCATATTTTCTTATTTTCGAAGTAACTAATCTTTTTTCTTCCAACCGTTAAAAAGAACCCACATCAAGCTCATTTTACTGGGTACAATTAGGTGCAATTTTTACACTCCTTTAACCCCCTCCCTGATGGATTAGGCACAAGCACTCCTCTCTAGGTCTAGGGCATCTCACATTGCCTTCAGCATGGTGAGAGTTAAACTACAATTGCATTTCAAATCCAACTTGATTAGATTATAAATAATTAGGATTGGATTGCAAATTTAACTGTAGCTGGATGTTAACTCTTAAATCTCTTCTTTTTTTTTTACATCTATGTCCTGAAGACATGCTGCTTCCGTTCTTATGAAATGTAATCAGTTTCCTTCCATCATTGATCATCATCATGTAAAAAAGAATTGTACAGTGATAGATTCGATTTCCCAGATTAAATTATACTGTGTAGTGTCCCCATTTCAGGGTAGCCCAGCTTTCGTACTACTTACTAAAATGCTGCTTCAGCTTCCAAAATGAAACTCTAAAAAAATGTGACATTCGCATGGTTAGCATCACAAATCACGGCATTTTCGGCATTTTACAGATTGCATCCGTATTTATGTTCATATTTCTATTTAAGGGAAATTAACATTATTTGAACTATGTCGTTTGTGCTTCAGAATATTGCCAAACAGTTTCTAAAAATCTTTGAATTTTGTTCCAACTTGATCTCTGTAAACAGACATTTTTCCGTATACCACGGAAAGGGGTATACATCAGTGTCATGGCTGTCGAAGTGATGACTTTCCGTGGCAATAGCAGTGTTTTGCGATAAAAGAACGAGGAAGTGAGTGTTCTTTACGTTTAAAATTAGAAGTTCAATACAATCGTAAATAGTCCGCTTTAAATGTTTACATACAAGAGATGAAAAAGATAAATAGATGAAAACGATGCACCAAAATATATGGTGGGGGCTAAAACGACATGGGAAAAAAATTGGTGGGGGCGAAACAGTTATGGGTTGGGGTCGTAATGACTGGGGGCGTAACGTACAGGGGGCGAAACAACATACATCCGTATAGCATGTGTGTAGTGTCTAAATAGTCTCATACTGTCTCAACTGACTGTAAACAAACTTCAATCAATTTATTTTTATGTCAGTTGGCAGTGGTTGGTATGATGCAGTGATTAATATTCACTGGTAGTTTATGACCCTGATCGAATGTCGATAAATTAGAATTCCTTTACTTACTATTTCTATATGTTCTATAATGTACTATATGCTCTAATCTCCTTTGCGTTCTCAAAGTTTGTGAAACTGGGGCCTCATCAGCTGAGTTTCATAATCTTCACACAGACATCTTCTACCAGTCAGAGGCGAACAACACACCTATTGATATTATTCAATACACGGAAATCATGAAAAATGCTACGCAATATGTTAGTAAAATCAAGAACTAGACGTACTTTTGTTGGCTCGAAAATCTCAAAGTTACTGCTCAGCAGACATCTTCTCGTAGTTTGACGCGTAGTTGCGCGAGAGAAACCAAAAGCGGTGTAGTAGAAAATATATATCCTCATATTTACTCAATGTTGCTAAAATCCCCTATATATTTAACACATTGTTGGCAAAATTATGAGGGTTTATGGAATATTGATCACATTTATAGATATTAATAGCCATTAACATTCCTATTTATTAAATAATCTGTTTTATGGTTGATATTGTATCTAAATACCACAGTATCCTATTCCATTGATCACCGATGGCAGCTAGCAAAATTGTCAAGTGTTTACATTTGTTAAATAATTGTCGTGAATTAGGCCTGTTGTATGCTTGTTTTCTGATGAAACCTACTACCGATATAAGCTGACAGATTGACCACCGACATGAATGCAAATATGGATGAAGAAGAATTGGAAAAGTACGACTTATTGCCCGTTTGTTTATGTTTTCTTTTGGCAATGTAAACAAGATCATTATTTTACTTTAGTCTGTGACTGGGTTAGCTTTCGGATTTTGTGTTTAATAAAATCTCTAAATATTATAATTACAGACATGAATTATTGGATGTCAACTCTATATTGTTATGTGGGTTACTGTTTGAGCCCTGTGAGGATTGTTGAAAAACCAAGAGTAGATTTATGTTGTTGCTTATTCAAAATTGAACACTAATAAAAAAAAATGTTGTATTGATGTCGATAGAATCGATTTGTGAATGAGATATATAATTTTAATAGATCACTTATCTTGATTGTTGAATATATAGTTTTTTGGTTCTAGCTGACCACAATCCATGTTTACCATGTTTGCATCATGGTTATCATGTGACACAGACGTGCGTGGTTGTCCAAAAACACAGAAATGTTGCCCTGGGTCTTACAGTGGTCTGGTACCTACTTTCCAGATTAGCTGTGGAGGAGATTCTGAAGGAGACACAACGTGGAGCTGAAAGGGCCAAAGAACATGGTGCTATGGGCTGGTGAGTTACCAGGCTGTTTACTGTGCGTACCGTGGCAATGCAGTTATCCCTCATTAGTCTGTCAGTACCAGCTGGTGCTCACAGGTTTACTGCAACATTCAGTGCTACGGATGCCCTAAACTGACAAGCCGTGAAAGAATCTTGAAAGCGGCTCTAAACCCAAATTCAAAAATAATTGAATAAATAAATAAACAAGACCATGTGTGCCATCTTGTCTAAAAAATACTACACTTGCATGTTTGTTTTTTATTTAGAGCCGCTTCAACGATTATTATGCGAATAGTAATAACAGTAATATTGCATCTGTCCATTTTATTGGTTGGAGGAAACCTGCAATACTGCGAGCATTGGCTGCTATTTCAAAATCTAGAATATCAACTGCATTATCAATCTAGAATACTTGAAGTGTGCAGATTTTTCATTCTATCGCCACCATATCAGAAAGTCAACTTCTGTAGAAATTAATGTCAAGAGTTTAGAATCCATATTCTGCCATACTAACCACTGCACCACATTCCACACAGATTTATCCTGTTTTATAGGGAACACGTGTAGTTAGGGCAAGTGAGTAAGTTATTGTTTAATGTCACATCGGCAACCTGTCACCTGTACATGACGATTGATATTTATTTATACTATAGATGGTTTAAGATTAAAAGCGGCATGGGAAAAAAACATACCAAAAAAGTTTGAGGGTTCTCTAATTTTGACTTGTAACAAAATTAATGTTAACCGTTAAACAGGTTAAAGATTCATGTTGATTTTCAGGCAAAAGTGTAAACTTCCTTCGACCAACAAGAGGTTTCTCAAGAACATGTTAGTCGGGACATTGCGGAACCTACACGACACAAAGTCAAACTACAGAGACAATGGACTAGACAATGAGATCTCCCACAAGCGGCGAGACAGCTGGAAGGCAAGATGGAGAAATTCAGACTACGATCACGACTACGAAGAACGATCTGTACGAAATCACAAACATTCTTCTCGATTCAACAATGCCAAATCTGGTCAGTCACCTATACGACAGAAGGACCACAAGAAATCAAAACGTGACGGTAAGAGCAGAAAGGATGGAGAGAAGAAAGACAAGAAGCACAAAAGTAAGAAGAAATCTTCCAAGAAACATAAGAAGTCCAAAGCTTGATAGCAATTGTTTTGTGTTTTGTAATAGAGCTGGTCACTCTACTAGAGCTGCTGTGAACAGCAGTATCCGTGTCATGTATGTGTTACATTGTCGTGTGTAAGATATCTCTTGTTGAATTTCAGTATATCGGTTGAAACGTCTCATGTCTGCCTCTGTTTCACAAATGTACAAGAGGCACTGTTGTGGTTGGTAAACTGTTATTCTAATTCTATGAAGTTTTAAATCTGTAAGATTTTACATTGTTAGATTATGTAGATTGCCCATGTTAGAATCTGAAAGTTTAGATTTCTATTAAATTTGTCAATTGTTACCTCAATCATGTCTATGGTAAAATTTCTCAATGAGCATTTAAGGCTCATATTCAGAATTGTCAGTTCATTGTGAAATTTCGAAAATGTATTTTAAACTAATCTCGGAAATATTTTATAGGTGTGTCTACTTTACTTGCATCATGTGTGAGTGCATGTTACTTGTGATATTATATTTAACAAAGACATTCTCGTTTTTTCCGATTATGTCTTTGTATGTCATGTCATATAACATTACACATCATTGTAAACGAACAGTTGACCCACATGTGAGAATGTACTGTGTAGCTTTATTCATCACTGACTAAAAGTCACATATCTTTAAATGCATTGGAGTTGCGAGACTATAAAGTTAATTGTCAGGCCCTGAGTGCACCTGGTGGTACCCATGTGTACTAGTCATTGTTAACCCTCTAACAACTAGTCCCATTACTACTGCATACTGAGTCCAGGGCTTCCCTTTACGAAGCAGTATATCCTATATTCCAACTGTGGTGCTTGGTGTAGTCTATGGAATGGTCGTCGCAAATGGGTGAAAGATTCCCGCAGCAATGTTAAACTCCGTAATCACTCAATATGGCTATGGTTGGAGTTAAGATTGCTTTAGAGTTAGAGTTACTCCGAATGGTTGCCTTAGACATGTTAGAGCTACTCCGTTTCGTAGAGCATAGCCCAGGTCTAGAGGATAGCCATCACTATGCGTCATCATTTAGAACTGGACATGTATATGTCATGTGTAGCACAATATATGCTCCAATCAAGAATCATGTTTGTATACCCCATAGCCACATCACCCACTTAAACCAGCTCCACACAATCCCACTTAACCACTACATGCTTGGAATACACACTGTACATATTTAATCCCACACAACCCCACATAACCAGGGCTCAATTTAGCGATTAATTTGGGTGCCATGGCGACCTAATTTTCCAATTGGCGACCAGTATTTCACTGATTTTAAGTGTTTCTGGTTCTTCAGGAGCCAAATGGCTCCATGGAAAAGTTCTAACTTTGAGACCTGATAACTACTACATGCTTGGAATACACACCATACATATTTCATCCCAGTTTCCTATACCTCTAAGCCCACACCTCTAAGCCTACATAAAGATCACCATATGACAGTAATATTATTAGAGGCTTCCACTAAACCATCACACCCCACACCTCTAAGCCCACATAAAGATCACCATATGACAGTCATATTATTAGAGACTTCCACTAAACCATCACACCCCACACCTCTAAGCCCACAAAAAGAGCACCACATGACAGTCATATTATTAGAGACTTCCACTAAACCATCACACCCCACACCTCTAAGCCCACATAAAGAGCACCACATGACAGTCATATTATTAGAGACTTCCACTAAACCATCACACCCCACACCTCTAAGCCCACATAAAGAGCACCACATGACAGTCATATTATTAGAGACTTCCACTAAACCATCACACCCCACACCTCTAAGCCCACATAA
>JAUTBT010070776.1:0-13722 GCA_032361225.1 Lepetodrilus schrolli
ATATATATATATATATATATATATATACTTGCCACACTATACCACACATTGCACTTGCATATTGTTTCGGATGGCCGCATGTCACGTGACCGAGAGCCATCACGACCGAATACATGATTTTCACGTTGCGGCCCAGTTGTTCGGCATGCATACATTCGATATTTCACTAGGATATTCTCACGAGTGCACACCTTCGAAAAAAATAAAATAAATAAAGCCTATGAATACTGTTTGATAAAGCCACGCCCATCACAAAATGACCGTCAGAGAGCAGCTGGGATGCTTGATGCTGGGCACAGTGTCACTGACGTGGCCAGACGTTTTGGTGTAACCAGAGTCACTATACAGACTAAACAATCGTATTCAGTCCACTGGATCCACCAATGACCGTCATCGGAGCGGCCGTCCACGAGTTACGTCGGCTGCGCAGGACCTGTATATTCGAACCATCACTCTCTGGAACCGGTTTCAACCAGCCACTATTCTTGCCCAACAGTTCCGCATTCACGCTCAGACAGTCAGGAACCGTCTACGAGCCTTTCATTCTATGCCTTCTTCAATTGTTGACATTTTTTTGTCATGGGGTGGTCACAGTAATGGTCCATTGGCAGCAAACACGTGCACAACTTGTGATATTATTGCACACATACCTCATCCTAAATGAGGTGGTTATCTGATTCCAGATGTTCTGCTGTGAATGTCGCCTAGTTTATTAAATAAATGACTATTGATTACATTTTTTTGGTTGAGCATATATAGAACCCGGTGAATCACTGAATGATATTATATTCAGGCAATTCCTTCTATATACAGTAGTCATGTGAACGCTTAGCAAATATACTTTTACACACTTGAGTAAAATATGCATATATGTATATTTAGTCATGAGTGTAAATTTTAGTCATGTGAACTGGGCTTTAGTAGCGAGTGTTCAAATATCTGAGCGTCAGTTTCGTATCTGATTTTAATGAAATTGCATCAGGATTAGGTGACTTGAAAATAAAAAGGACAGCAAACCTTTCAAACAGAGCACCCCATCGCCATCTTTGTCCGCAGTCCGTATAATATCATCTGCCTCCGCGTCTGTTAGCCTTCCTTCGCCCATTGATTCCAGCCCAACCTGAAGCTCCTTCCGGCAAATGTACCCATCCTTGTTCGTGTCGAATTTCTACGTGAAACACGAGCAGACATGGTTCAGTCCAAGATAACCAAATGGTAGTATGAACTGGGTTTGTAAGACTCACCCCAGTGTGTTGTTTCAAACTGCGAATGAAAACCATACATACTGGGCGGTACGTATAGGTTTCCAGCATTTCCATTGGTTGAAATACCAGGACTACTTTTGACAGTATACTGAGCACGCTACACGATCGATAAAAACCGGTTATTAGTTAAATACATAGAACAATAACAACAACAACAACAAAATAATACTATAGACTTGTTGCATTAAATGTATTACTAGTATTATGTGATCAATTTAGAACAGGAATATCACAAAAATATGACGAAAAACGACATCTATTGGTGGCCATTTTGAAAATCATAATGGCTGCTTAAATTATTTGTATAACTATTCCTAATGGATTGTTTGGCCGATAAAATGTGGGTCTAGACATCATACTTAAGCTTGTAGGAGTCTTACAAGCTGATATGTGAAAAAAAGGCACTTTCTGTTGGCGGCCATTGAAAAACGGCGGAAATGCACAGTGCAATCCAACTTTTTTCTTGGTAACATGTACATTATCAATGAGGAGGGTCCCCTGACCAAAATGGTACCACTCTTTGGGGTTTTGGGATGGGGCGGAAGTGCATGGTGGACCCTCAATCTATTTTGCAAGCAAAGATCTGACGAAAAAATACTTTTATTGGCGGCCAGTTTGAAATTCTAAATGACTGCATACATTATTTGAGCTATTCGATGTATTACTATTCCTAATGGATTGTTTGACCGATAAAATGTGGGGTTGCTCGTATCTGTAATGCATGCACTATTTTAATCATATGCAACAGAACATCCCATGGGATATATGTCTTCTAAGCTGTTAGCCGTTTATACAATTCAAAAACTTTGAAACCTTTTTCCATTTAATGGAACCAATATTAACCAAACTTGATATGTTTATTCGGTTTGGGTATCTATAATGCACCCATTCTGATGTCGTAAATTGCTTTAATATTTACCAATATAGGCCTAATTGCCAATATTTCAGTATGACATGAGTACATCCACCCTCGAAACGTAGACAGTTATGCCTACTTAACACCCGCATTTGACGGATCTTAAGTAGGCGTAATGGAGTGTATTGTAACAACCATCATGTATTGGGCCCGTAAGTAGGTCAGGTATATTTTTAGAATTTCCATCAATTTCCCAGAATCTTCCAAGTTCCGGTGATAGCCAAACACGAGTACTAGGCCTTGGGTTGACTAAACTCTAGATATAATCTTAATACGTCGTTAATACGGATCGTTTGCTTAAATTTCTGTTCGATCCAGAGATGAATCATGTTGTTCAGTATGGTCCACACGTGATAGATCGCGATAAAACGTAAGGTACGTCAATAAAACAACAGCCACGCACATGTCACCGTGTAGGTTACCACAAGAATCGTTAAACCGGATAAGTCTAAAACTAGAATTTGACCCACTTATGCGCGCTATTGCCTGAGATGACGGCACCTTTGATTTTCACTCAAAAGCATGTTATAATCCGTGTTAAATGGTAAGTTTACGAATTTGATAATATAATGCACGTACCGAGAATGTTTCTTTGATTTCACTGTCTAAAGCACGCTTTTCTTTGTACTTCAAGACCATCATCTCTGCGAACTCGTCAAACTCTATCGCCCCACTATCTGCAGAGAAGTTACATACGTAGCATAGGATCGTAGAACAATAATTCAGTATCATTTATAGCAAACAGAAAGAAAAAACGAAGTAGGAAAATCAGGATAAAAAAGCACACGGTTCGCATTAAAATTAAAACGATCTGCAAGTAATGGTAAACATGTATAATATTATCTTTAAAAAATGAACAAACAAACATAAAAATCAAAAAAAAAACACATCCTAATATCTAAGCAGTTCAGTTTCGAATGCGACTTTAATGGCAATGACATTGGTTTACTGAGTAGAATAATTATTTATTATATAATGTGTACGAAGACACAAATACTTGGAACGAGCGAGATGCTACTGGGGACGAACCGTCTTGGTCTGCCTTTCTGATCATAGTCAATATCTCTTCATCAGAAGACCGGCAGTGGTGGCGGTTCATCACATCCTTGAACTCATCATGAGAGATACTTCCGCTTCCGTCCTTGTCCATAGTCCGGAAAGTCATTTGGATGTCTGCAAAATATTTTCAAATGGCCATCTGCAATTAGTCCGGTTACATATAGCGTTATACATTATTTATTTTGGGTGAGGCATGGAATTTATCCCCAGATTCCTCGCCGTGGTATTTTAAGCGTTTTGTCTCAGACAAACACCAAAACCCTATATAATATTCGGTAATTTCACATTCCGATGATTAGCATATAAGTGTGGCGTACTTCCGCCCGTGAAGATGCATGCACACATAGAGGCCAGCCAGTGCTTGCAGGTTTACTGCAACTTTCAGAGCTACGGATGTTGCGGGTTTCCTCCTGCCCTAAACTGATAACCCGTGATGTAAGTGAAAGAATCTTGAACACGGTTCTCCATGGCTGTTATCTCGGTAAATAGTTTATGGAACGAAAAACAAAAAACGCTACCCTTTGTGTAATTTATACAGTGCAGAGCATATGTAGGCCTATGTTGTTTCATTGCTTTCCCCCGAAGCTAATCAAAACCCTCTAAGATATTTTCTAAGGTATACGTTTGCCACGCACAAATGCGTTCAATAACCTTGAGTTTGTCAAGGATACAAAGCGTGGTAATAAATAATTTTGGAATGTACGTGTGCTATAAACCTGTTCATTTAAATAGAGCCCGTGTTTTTTTTTAAAATTCATAAATTACACGGGTGTCAGAGCCAAAACCCCAGTAGATTCTGGTTATGTACCATCACCAACATGTGCATTTCCACTATATAAATTTCATTGTTGCTGTTTGGTTTTCTACGTCACGAAATCATTAGCATATTACCCACATGCCTCTGTGAACTTGTGAGATTTTGACTAGGTCACTATATTCTCTATCTGTATAGACAGCGCATCCTATCAATATCGCGTCAGAAAGGTAACTTTCGCGAACATGGATGCCGGGCCCGGGACGGGATTTGAACAAGGGGCCTTTGGTTCCGAAGTCCAAACATTCTACCAATGAGCTACCACCCGCCCACCTTGTACCCACCAATACTAGTTCCCTATTCGCATGCATACTTTTTCATAGGGGCGGGTGGTAGCGCAGTGGTAGAACGTTGGACTTAGAAGCCAAAGGTTCCAGGTTCAAATCCCGCCCCGGCATCAATGTTCGCGAAAGTTTCCTTTCTGACACGATGTTGATAGGATGCGATGTCTGTAGAGTGGCAATGCAGTTATCATTCTTGGTCTTGTCAGTACCAGCCGATACTCGCAGGTTTACTGCAACATTCAGGATGTTGCGGGTTTCCTCCTGCCCTAAACCGACAAGCCGTGATATAAGTGAAAGAATCTTGAAAGCGGCTCTAAACCGCAAATAACAAAGAATATTAAAAAAAATAACAATAACCATTTGCATACAAACGTTTGCATAGCCATGTAGGACTAGGAGTGTAAATATATGTAAACGTGTGTAAATGTCATAAGGGCGCAAGTGCACACATTTGCACAAATTTACAAGAGTAAATAAACATGTCCGCACTCTTTGCATGTATGTATCTTTACTCGCCCTGCTTAAGTGACATGCGAAAGCATAGCAAATATATATTTACGTACCTATATGCATATTTACATATATGCAAATTTACACCCCTAATCTAACTGTGTGCATGCCAACATAGTATACGAGATCATATCGCTGTCCCAATTATCTGTATCGGTGATATAGCTACGAGAGGGCTATCGTAATGGTCTCATATTTTTTGGTGGATAGGCCCTACGAAAACTTTGTGAAATGGTGCTCAAACATACAGAGGCGTGCCCCTCATTCGTGCCCCGATTATATAAGCAGCCTACACATCTACAGAACTGTAGATCACATGTGTATGACTTGATTACAGTAGCCATATTTTATTTGGTGCAGTACATTTTAATTAGGCGCCCTAATAATTGGTACGCACTAAGCTAAAATGTCGTGGTATTTCACCATATGCATTGCATATACTAATCCTGTTCATTTATACAAACAACATAACACTCTTTTGGAATGCGGACGGTGCCCGAAGGCGATAGACCTTTTATTACAAACCTAGATAGATATACATGTAAATCGTTATATATTTTGGCGTCAGGCCTTCGTGTTTCGACACGCCACTTGCTTCATACTGGCGACCAGCCCTGGATAGATCGATGTGACCACGAAACGTGGTCGATTTCGGCAGAATGGTGCTCTCGGTGGTGTGGGTGGAGTTTACTGCATTGACAGTTGCCTTCCAGCTTAGCGGATTTCGGCAGACTGGTCCCTCCTTGGGACGCATGTGTCTCACAGCATGGAGCTGGAGAGCGTTGTATAGCTTAATATATAGTGTTATACATTATTATTTTGGGTGAGGCATACAATTTATCCCCAGATTCCTCGCCGTGGTATTTTAAGCGTTTTGTCTCAGACGAAGACCAAAACCCATATTTCGTATATCCTCCGATTACTGGTTTTCGATAAAGTATGTTTATAGTGATTAAAAAACTGGTATACCTTAAACACAACCTATTATTATTATTATTATTATTATTATTATTATTCATCCTACAGAAAATGGCATTTATAGCAACTGCATTCATCCAAATATGAACTTATATAAATTACAAGTCTAATATTGCTACTTTAAACTCTGTTGACATTTATGAACATGTACGCAGCAGCGAGGTTCTGAGACAATTTTTCTTAAACCTTTACGATAAATACACAGAGTCGGAAGAAAATGTCATTACCGCAACGTATGTATATAATATATCGAGGGAAAATAACTGTAACTCCATATTCCACTACATGGCGACCATACAAAACGTCGATGGCATAGGATTAAACATAGGATTAAACATAGGATTAAACTATAGGATTAAACATAGGATTAAACATAGGATTAAACATAGGATTAAACACAGGATTAAACATAGGATTAAACATAGGATTAAACACAGGATTAAACACAGGATTAAACATAGGATTAAACATATCTATGGTAAACAAAAACAATAAAAATTGTATTTACATTGTCGGAAATTCTCCCATGTATTCTGAAATGACGATGTGTTGGTCACCGAGTAAGCGGAAGTACATCGCGTATAGTACACTACAGATAAATCGAAGCAGTCTCCTATATGATACAAGTATTAGTATATCTGAAAATCTAGTAACACTTCCCGTATAGAATACATTATGCCAGCAACGCGCCAATATTTACTGCAATTTGCATCAATTTCTACACCATTTGTTTTCTTTAATAACCAGAAAATAGAACGAGAACATCAATGAGAAATGCTTCTGTCTGTTCCCCGAGAGCAGCATTATTCAAAACAAACACAATTTCTTTGAAGCTCAAGGTCCCGTCCCACGAAACGATCGTAGCGCCACGAGAATCGTGGCGCCATGTTAACGTATAGAATTTAAGACATCTCGTATCGCTCCGATCGCTCTTTGGAACGGCGGCCAGGTCGATATTCACTACATTGTGAGCATGTATTGGGCATTGTAGTTCAAGACAGGTTCTAATCGATCATATTCAGATACTTATTTACACAACGCGATTATATAAAAGGAACCATCGGACCAATTACATGTTTATATGATCAACATCCGTGTTGTTCATGAATCCACTGTACTTTATCACGCACACAGCTTTTGCAATGTGATATTGCAATTTAAAGCTATACACGTCATGATACAGACATTTATTTATTTTGTCAAATTACCACGACGCAACTAATCTGCCATGAAATCCTGTTTCAACGAAACATTTATGTTAATAAAGTGTAATTTGACGCGAAAATATTTTGCCGCGCATTGTTGTGAGACATTGTTCAGAATCGTGGATATTGTCCCGTGAAGAGAAGCGTATCCTAGTGACGTATACACGGTGTAGGGATCTTATTACATGTATATGTGTAAACATATTACATAATCAATAATATATTGTAAGAATATAATTCCCGAAACGTATATGTTATAACATTAATGCCAGCCAGTAACATAACATATTACGTTGAATATGCGGTATTCATATTTGTATTGTAACAGTGTACTATTCTGCTACATTTTGGTGACAGATATATTCTGTGGTAGAAATATTCCTGCTTGAGTCTGCGGAAGTCTGGAGTAGTAGAAGTCAGGCAGGATGCAAGACTGTCCGAGGTTGAAGGTTCAACGATGGTTGTGGTTGTAAAGGAATTTATTCGTTGTACAGAGATACGCGACTGTGGTACTTGCACGCGGTCCTGCAATAACCACGTGGACACACATGTCCCAGGAAGCGTGCCAGCGGCTGTATCTTGAATGACCGCTCTCTCTCTCTCTCTCTCTCTCTCTCTCTCTCTCTCTCTCTCTGCCTATCTCTCTCTCTCTCTCTCTGCCTATCTATCTGTCTGTCTTTGTGTATGTGTGTCTATCTCTTATACATTTAGTGAAGGCCAGGTTTCATTAGCGCCAGATACAAACACATAATGTTGCATAACGCATCAATACTATCGAAATACAATCTGGCCATTTGGCAATCTAGACGATTATAACATAGATAATTACAATTTCGAAATGTGGGTATCAGGGATGTGTGCTTCCCGAACATTACGGAATGTGGTCCGGGGGTATGCGAAATTTCGAAATGTAGGTATATAAATACGATCTTTTAGTACACATTTCATCATCCGAAGTTTTGAAATGTAGGCGTAATAAAAAGCGATCTACCTGGCATCTACAGAAAGACACCAAACCTACCTACTAGGGTCTGGAGGCGGCTTCCAGAAATTTGAAATACAGGTATAAAGATATGCGATTTTCTTTGCATCTTTGCATCAACGGATGTTCCTGGACGATTTTATTTTAATGTAGCCTGCATAATGAAATGCACTTTCCTGACGCCTGAATGCAGAAAGAAAACGGCATTTTTGCATCTATAATTATTCAAAGTCTTGTGAGTGGGACCTGGAGGAGTGATCCTGAAGATGGGATACCTACTGTTTCCTGTCATTTCTAGAGAGAAATTAAAATTTTGAGCTGATGCCTTTGAATATTAGAGGTACTGTTGAGTATTAACTGCTAATTAATTTATATAAACGGTGAACAGTCAGTATCGTTAATTTTTGTTTTATAAATAATAAAGCGAAAGCACAGCGTAAATTAAGAACACAATTATTAATTCTGCCATTATTCTAATATAACAAAAATTGGGCAACACACTGGGAGGGTAGGAGGTCATGGATCTGATGCTGGGGAAGAACTTTGGCGTCGAATGTGTTACAGTGGAGAAATATATATGATAGTTTGAAATTTGCGGGTGTTATTGAAATTTGCCATTTGCCATTGTCGAATTTCAATAACACCCGCAAATTTCAAAACACCATATACTTATATCTTCATTCAAAATGTTACTGCCAGGATCGTTACAAAGTGGAGCAAGATATCCTAGCTACACTGGCTCCCAATACCGGCCCACATTGACTACAAGATCGTACCCTTAACATACCTGCGTCTACATACTTATCCGAACTCATAACAGAATAGACATATAGGCTACGTATTCACAACCCAACTAGATCTCTCAGATCCTCAGGCATACTTCAAAGAGTTACTCCAAGGTGCTTACTTAAATCGTTTGGCTACCTCTCCTTTTCTGTGGCCGCTTCTGTAAGATAGAAAACCTTGCCAACTGAACTCCTCTTTGCTCACACCTAAAAACCTATCTGTTATGTTTTCATTCCTGCTTTTACCTTTTAAGTTCTATGAGTGTACTTTAGTAGTAGTAGTAGTAGTAGTAGTAGTAGTAGTAGTAGTAGTAGTAGTAGTAGTGGTAGTAGTAATATGTATGTAGTATGTATGTATGTATGAACGACTTGGGGTGTGAAGGGGCACATTCTCACACACAGAAAGAACTACTTTTGTTTAGAAATAATTTCAGTCAAGATGTAGGCCAATTATTAATTTCTCTTTGATTAAATTCACGCATGACGTATCCACACTAATTATAATGAATTTTGAAATCGAACACGAAAATAGATTACAAATAAGGAACAATGAGCTTTCTATTCATTATAGATATTGACGTTAATGTCATGACCGTGGAAGACGCAGTAGAACGTATGGACATTAATAATAGAGATGGCATCACAATAAAGTCATTGAAAGAGTTTGTTTGTTGTTCCGCCATCTATATCGGCCATAACTACCAAAGACAGTTTTCAGACACCTGTCATTATACAATGTGCATGTTATTTACTTGTATCTCCTGTACCCCGAGATTACGAAACCTTTTTGAGTATGATTTCATGCTCAACTCAAAGTGATGTTCGCAAATACCCATGTAAAATATGAACTTGGACTCATCGGACTCCTCCGTCCAGGCGTGTTGTACATGCATATATAGAGCAAACATTTTCTCATATATCCTTACAATTATTTCACATTTTAAACGAACAGTTCATACCGTTATTCTCGTAACTGGAGTTAGATACAATTGGAGTTCATTAAGATCTGTCCATTGTTCAATATAGTTACAACAACACAGTGTACCATAACTGCCAACATCATGCTTCTGTCAATCGCGCGACTGGAGGGTTAATCTTTATACAGTGGCCTTTTATTTGAACATCTTACCACTTGGGTAATCTTGTCTACCAGACATGCAGTGTCAACGATCAATTGTACTATTTCTTTCTGCCTGTCTGTCTGTCTCCCTGATAAACTCAGTGTACATTTATTAACATGTATGTCATATGTAACCTTCTCGAAATGTATATATACCGTATCGACTATTGAGACTATATGCAGAATAGATATTGAGATGCGGAATAAGAATTACACGCTGTAGATCACTAGCATTGTCACATTTTAGAAAGTTAGAAACGTAGGTCGGCACATGACCTTCGGATGTATTTGACTATACCTGGCCGTGTGTTTATTTACAGAATAAATATCATCAAATCGTTATTACGTTCATAGCAGTTCTGTTTATTTATCAGCCATCAGAAGAATGAAAAAAACAGTCCTCATCATGACGACGAAATCTAATACAGCAGCCGCGCCATCAATTCATACATCAGCATGCAACCGGACCATCATAGGAGAAATATCCTTCACTGTTACAAATCAAGAAACTATAGAGAAAATATACTCTATGTCATATATACAAAAGGCAACTTTCGCGAACATTGATGCCGGGTTCCCGGGACGGGATTTTAACCGGAGCCAAAAGTACGGTCCACCATTGCGCTACCACCATTGCGCTCCACCATTGCGCTACCACTCGCGTATTTAACCTTCTATCTGCTGGGTATAACCATGGATGCCCTACAGAGAAGTGATTATGATTATTTCAACAAGAAGCAGACTCGGAACCCGTGTGTTGAAATCATGTTAAATGCTATTGTGAGTACGTTTTTTCTTTGTTATTTTCATTTACAATTAGTCAAACTTGAGTATTCGTAGTATATATAGAGGATCTCATATGAGTGGTCATAAATTACTGAATTTATTAAACGAGTTGGCAAAATTGATATTATGCGAGGTTAGATATATGAACACGATTGTGAGATTGTATTCATCACATACTGTAACTGTTTAAACTATTGTAATTTCCAGTCACAAACACTGTATAGGCAAATGTCCTGGGAACTGCGTTATAAAATGCAGACAAAATATAGTTCCAAGTAAATGTGTAAATATTAAGAAATGTGTTTGCATATTTAATTGAAGAAATCTTTTAACTTTATTAAGACAAACTAAGTCCCAATGTCGCGTATGAATACAATAATAATAACCCATTGTGTTATTCCATTATAGTACATGTACTTTAGTGAAAATATTTATTCTTTGGGTTTATTTCACTCCTAAACTCTATGTTATGTGACAAAACATACTTTTATTTAACAAAGTATTATACTTTGCTAAATAATAAATGTAGTACTAGTATCTTATATTATAACTACTAAATTTTAATACTGAATTGTGTGGTGATGATAATATTAATAATAATGCATGATTCTCTACTATAAGTTTTCATAGTTGGAACTCTGGAAGATACGTGCTGGCAAACAAAGTAAATATATTGTATCCATATGAAAAATATATACTTGTTTTAACCTCTGCGATGTGGTTCTTTAGTTGGTATGCTGGATGCAACTTGTTCAAAATTTAAATTCTCATCTGTAGGAAACGACGGGACTCTGTAACCTAAACTCCAACTTCAGCAATGGCGTCATCTATGTGGATCTAAGGTTTGAGTTACTTATGGTTACTTAGAGATACTTATGGTTACTTAGAGTTATGCCGTTGTGTACAGGAGAGCCCAGAAGGTGAGGTAGTTACACTGTCTATTACATTGACAAGAATTTACGGAAATATGTACAATAATTACTCCAAATAAATATATATTTCTCCCTAAAATATTCATGTTTGTGGGATTAATTAACTCAATGTTTAAAACAATTTGCATTCATTCTGATTTGGCGGAAATCTTAGAGAATAACCCGCGAGATAGGAGTGATTACGGAAAATATGTCCCGAGTGACATTAATGTTCACAGTTCCATTGAAAACTGCCGACAAATAGCTTTATCGAGAGGGCGAACTAACAGTCGGAAAACGTGTACATTTCACCTAACCAAGAGAAACACAAAAAGACGTAATCTACACTGTTGATTATGGAATCGTTATTACACAGTAGATATCCACCACGTATATTGAATAATTCATAGTAATCACGTTTTCTTACTCTGTTTGAACATAGAGTCACAGAGTGACCGTGCTACCGGAACTATAGGGATGTGAAGTTTGGCTGCATATCTCTGTGGAAACCAGTTGTTTCGTGCGTCCAAATGGGTAGGCATATCATTTGCATTGTAAACTATACGAGGTAATTGAAGTAAAAACGAAGGGTTTAATTTGTCAGATTTCCACACTAATTGTAGTAATGAAAATTGACAATATGTCAAACTGTTTGCCATGAGAAACCATTTTGTCGAATTCCAATACTAGTCAGGACACACACACACGCGCAAACGCATGCACACGCGCACACACACATACAAATACTCTGTGTATTATATGCATTTATCACCCAATACTGGCTCTGAGATGAGATATATATAGTAGTTAAAATTGTTATCTTTTCAAAGGTTGGTGATTGGTCAATTTAGGCATGTGACTTAAAAGGCCATCTGCCGCCAAACAGACTACAATTTGTGATGTCATCACCTTAATGACAATGCTATGACGTCACAATGTAAATACATATCAACTTATTCATTCTTGCCAGTAAAAACTTTTCAAATATGCTGTTTTTCTTCTTAAATAACTTAAGAGTGATATTTGATGATAAATAGAATATCACCCTCGTGTGTTTTGATATAGTTGTTATCCTACTCGTTGATAAAAGTAACGTAAATACGAGGACACGTTGCTTTTATTAACTCGTAGGATAACAACTATATCACAACACACTCGAGTGAAATTCTCAATGTCCACCCCAGCTTTGCCCCAAATACAAGTAGGCCTACCTACCTTCAAAGAGCTTCTGGTCAATACCAAGTTTATCTCGCAGTTCGCGATCTCGCTTTTTATCCTTGGACTTTTGTCTAAAGAAACTCATATCTGCAAAATGTTCAACCTCTTCTGAAAAGTCTCAGGCAATACAGAAATATAAAAACGGACTGTCAGAAATCTACTTCGTCCATCACGTGATATGCCACCCGATTTCCCAGGCCGCGGTAACCATGGCGACAGGAAGCGAAACGTGCTACTTTACAATGATCAATGAAGAATGAGAAAGTTTTCTTGTTTTCTCTTGTGCTTGTCTTCTATTTATACTTCCTCCCGCGGTCCCAGACGACGTCTCGCTACACATCCTATAGGTATTCAGGTGACGTGCGACATACGCTACTGCCGCCAATAAGAACAGCGCCAATGGTACGTCAATGACTAGTCAGGCACAGTTTATCGATTATTACTCTCTCTCTCGCTCTCTCTAGATGACCGTCTACAGTGCAGTTTATCGGGAGGAAAAAGAAACTAGCTTTGTGATTGTTATCAAACAATACCGGAATCGATTGCCATATAAGCTACAAGTTAGTTGGGTAGTAGACATGCCCCGTCTTGTATCGAGTATAACACTACATGATGAGGGCCCGTGAAAGAAGTGATTTCTGAAAGGTCTTCGAGAACACGGTACATTGCAGTCCACAATTAAGAAATAGGGGTTAATATAAAGAGTGCGTAATGACGCCTATACAGTTCACTATTGCTTAACCCTTTAAGGCATGATAACTGATAGATCAGTTGAACATTTCACCCCCCTTAAACGCATACAATCACAGATTATTTTGATGGCAGCAATTGACCAAATATGAGTAATAAATGCAAAGTATATTCAATTAGTATCCGTATCGACGCTTTT